>JARBWK010000164.1:0-55925 GCA_030556195.1 Anolis apletophallus | reverse complement strand
AAAGATGGCCATAATCCTCCATATGGTCTCTAACTGTGGCAATAAAGAAGGCCACCTTGCACGCTTCACCTTCAACTCCACCTCAGAGGTTCTTTTCAATCGTCCCTCCAAAATCTTGAGATTGCATTCTCCTCCCCTGAGGGCCTCCCATCCTCGGAACTCCTTCCCACCCCTGCCGATTGCAGGGGCCTGCTCACCGACTGGATCTACTTCCTCTGATGCCAGAGGACCACCGTCCGCCCACACTCCCCTGGGAGATCTCGGGCGCTCAGCTGCTGACGGTTCGCCGTCCATCCACAAATAATAAGTGAAGTCTCCTCCTCCCGGGGCACTCCACGCCGATTCCCTGGGCTCTCTCCTGGGCCACGCTTGGGACATCCTTCTCATGGTATGCTCCATTGCATCCATCCTACACCTCATCACCGCCAACTCCGACAGCGGTTCAGGTTCTGTGGTCTCACTACCACATTCCTCCAGGTCCACCTGAGCCGAGGCACTCTTCCTCTCAGCTTCTCTGGACCTGTCCTCCACTGGATCCACCTGAGCTGGCCCTTCTTTCAGCACAGCTTCTCTGGGTCCTCCGGCCATCCGAACCCCCATCTGAATCGGATCTCGCCGCCTCATTTCTCTCAAAGCGCTCACCTGAGCGTCCCACAATCTCTCCGCTTCTCGGAGTTCGTCCCTCTGGGCTGACGCTCCGCACGCCGTCACTTCCTGGGCTCAGTCCGGGAACCCCACCTGGTCAATGGTCGTCAACTCCCAATCCATGGTTCTCCGGACTTCTTCGGGAGCAATATTCCATATCAATATACTCCCTCCTCCTTCCAAGCCAACCTCTCCATTGCTGGGAAAGTTGAATGGGGCTTTAGCTTCTGTAATGACGCTCCAATTTCGTAAGGATCACGCGTAGATAGAAGCACGGTCCAACACGATTTTATTGCAGGTACAATACTTGTAAAGCTAAAGCACCGGCCCGGCACCCAAACACACCTTTATACCTAAACCCCCCTCCCTTGCCCATGCAATGTCCAGGCAGGGGTTGCACCCATATCCGGGTGATTCAGCAAATCCCATAGTCCAAAGGGATGTGACCTCACGGCCCCCTGAGTCAGCATATTAAGATCATTGTCCAATGTCCAAGTCCATAAGAAGTTACCTCACTTCCCTGGAGGCACCTGAAGTTACATCACTCCCAGACTGACTCAGCATGTCCTTCAGTAACTGGGGCAAAGGTCCCAGAGATCTGGGACAAAGGTCAGCCACCTCATGGCAGGCTGGAAACCTGAACTTCTTCCAAGCTCAGATTTCCCAGATCTGACAATTTTTATTTTGTTTTTAAAAAAGAACAAACATATATATCACACAGTAAAAAAAGAAAAAAGGAGAAGATGAGGAACATGAAAGGATATCGTGTGTATGTTATGTTGGCAGATTGAGATAAATGGCCTTCCTTCTCTCGGTTTCTTCGAACTTCCAAGCTTTTGCTTCAAAAACAAAATGGTAGAAAACACCCGACTCCTTTGATTCAGCTTTCACTAGAAAACAGCACTTATATGGACCATTTACACAATATAGAGACAAGACAACCTTCACTCACGTCCGCTCACATCTCAGCACGCTGGAAGAAGCAAGTTCCTTGCTTATCAGCTCTTCTTCATCCAGCCAGAACAGGAAACTACAAAAGTGAAGGTCTACCAATACTACACATCTCTATGTACTGACCCATGCATTACTGAAATCACACAGTTTGAACTATAAGCAATTTTCATATCACACTAACAGTTACGGCTTGGGTCCAGGCTACTTGACCCGTTGCATCTCCTCTGGCAAACCAGCCCAGGCACTGCGGTCATTGCAGGAGGCCCTGCACTCGGTCCCACCCCCGCTATCCCAAGCACGACTGATGGGAGAGGGTCATCTCCATGGTCGCCCCCCCCATCTGGAACTCCCTCCCTCAAAAAAACAAGCTGCCCCCCCCCCTCCCTCATCTCCTTCAAAAACAGCTGAAGACTGGCTTTTGCTCACTAGCGAATGGAGAGGAGGAGGATGAGATGGAGGAGAGATCAGTGCTGGGCCTCTGGTTGAGAACTCTTTGTATTTGGGCATTCCTGGTCCACGCCGGCCCAATGACCTCATTTGACTACACAACCTGCCCACACCGTTTTGTGAACCCTGGCTGGCTGTTGTACACTAATGTGGATGTTTTGTTTACATTTATGTTACTACAGAGTTTTGTCTGATGACGTGTAGCTTTTAATTTACTGACGTTAGGCTTTAGTTTGATGTTAGGTTGTAATGTTACTTTCATATGTAGGGGTTTTCATGTCAGTCCTAGCTGCACCCGGCCAGGCGTTGCTGTGGCCCTCAGAAAACAGAGGAATTCCCGACATGGAACAATCTGGGATAGGAAACACCTCCCCACACAAAGATTTCTCACAGGCAGTAAGAAGCCAAGCTTTTAAGCTGCAAGGCTTTCCAAAAAAATCAAGGTGGGCAATTCCAACATTCACACTTGGCTCAAGTAGAAAAGAGTTATTTTTCCCACCCTGGACCTTTCACATATCTTTAAAGAGAAGCCTCTCACAGGATGGTGACACATCTGGGCGTCCCTTTGGGGAACATCCTTGGAGACGGCACATTCTCTCCCTCCGGAAGCAATTTCTGTTGGATTATTAATGATGAAATGTTGGGATTTAAATATTTCTGTATGTGTGTGTGATTTAAAAGTTCTGTAAAAGTTATGCTTAGAGAGAAGCTAGGAATGCAACGGATCGGCAACGACCGGGTTAAATACAGAGAGGCTCCTGTGTGTGGAGTGCTAGGCAGTTGAATGGTGACGTAGAGCTATTGTGTGAACCGTAACCCGGAGCTGACATCAATTCAACTGTGGCATGCAGGAAAGGGAGGAGAGCGACTGAGGAGAAGCCTGTGCCTGCGCCATGTTTCACTGCTTGTGAGCAGACATGTCTTAGCTCTGCTCTGCGTTTTGTGTGTTTTGTGTCTAATAAAGTAGATTTTAGAAGCAATATGGCTATGCTCCTTCGGTCTTTCTCATCTTAGAGGAGGCATTTCTCCTTTCTCAAGGTTCGGGAGATATAAACAGACAGTACATCTTTATTTATATAGAATGTCTGCAGGTATGTGTGCCTGTGTGTGTGTATTTATGTTTGTGAGTATGTGTGTATAGGACGGAGAAGAAAGGGAAGAATAGAAAGGGAGAGAAGGAAAAAAGGGAAAAGGAGGGAAGGGAAAAAAGGGTGGAGGAAGGAAGAAGTTTGTGGGTTTTTCTGGGGTTTTATGTCAGTATTGTGTCTTACGTAAGCATTGAATGTTTGCCCTTATGTTGGAATCTGCCCTGAGTCCCCTCGGGAGAGGGGGGGGGCAGAAGACAATTACAGATTATTATTATTGTTATTACTACTATTATTGAGCCAGGAAATCAGAAGGCATTTCCTTCTTGAGAGGAGAGCAATGACCAATCTCAATAAAAGAGAGAAGCATCACATTGGCAACGAAGATCCACGTACTTAAAAGCAATGGGATTCCCCGTAGTAACCTATGGATGTGAGAGCTGGACCAGAAGGAAGGCTGAGCGAAGGAAGAGAGACGCTCTTGAACTGTGGTGTTGGAGGAAAATTCTGAGAGTGCCTTGGACCGCGAGAAGATCCAACCAGTCCGTACTTCAGGAAGTAAAGCCCGACTACTCGTTGGAGGGAAGTGATGAGAGTCAAAGATGAAGTCCTTTGGCCACATCATGAGAAGACAGGAAAGCTTGGAAAAGGGAATGATGCTGGGGAAAAGGGAAGGAAAAAGGAAGAGGGGCCGACCCAGGGCAAGGTGGATGGGTGGCATCCTCAAAGGGGCTAGCTTGACCGGAAGGACCCCCTGGGGGTGGCCACGGCTGACGGAGGAGCTCTGTTAGTTAGTGAAATAATTCTACACATGAGTCTATTGTATCTCTTTGAAGACATGGGAGGAGGATAATTATACATATTCTTTACTTTAGGAAGGAAGTGAAGTAAAAGAAAAGAGTTCCAAGTATGACATCTTCCCTAACGAGAGTAATAACCATCATAATAAGATTGTATTGGTATTCCGCCCTCTCTCCCCAGGGCAGAATCTTTGTTGATCCAGGGTCTGGAGAACAAGCCCTATGAGGAGCAGCTTCAAGAGCTGAGCATGTTTAGCCTGAAGAAGACAAGGCTGAGAGGAGACAGGATGAGGGCCAGGGATCCAGAGGGGAGGGAAAGTCAGAGGAAAGAGGGAGCAAGCTTGTTTTCTGCGGCCCTGGAGACTAGGAGACAATGGGAGAATAGGTTCAAACTACAGGAAAGAAAGGAGATGCCACCTGAACATGAGGAAGAACTTCCTGACTGCAAGAGAGAGCCGTTCAGCAGTGGAACTCTCTCTCTTTCTCTCTCTCCCTTTCTCTCCCACGGAGGGAGTGTGGTGGAGGTTCCTTCTTTGGAGGCTTTGTTTAATGAGATAAAATATTCAAATATTCAATGACAGTAATTAAAATGGACGCTACTAAAATCCAAACGACATAAAGAGTGTCCAAATTTGCAGAGTGAGTATCCCTTCTTTTCATCTTATCAATTAACTTATTCAAACTCTATTTTTTCTACTACAGGAGAGTCTCGCGTATCCAATCTAAATGGGCTGGCAGAATGTTGGATATGCGTAAATGTTGGATAACACGGGGAGGTTAAGGAAAAACCTCTTAAACGTCAAATTACGTTTTGATTTTGCAAATTAAGCACCAGTACATGTTTTTACAAAAAATCGACAAAAATCAGTTTAATGTGCAATAATGTTGTGTAGTAATTACTGTATTTACGAATTTAGCACCAAAACAGACAAGAATTATTTCTTTCTCCCACCTGGGTCTTGGCTTCCCCTTATTTGTGAAGTTCTTGTCAAAATCAATCATGAACCACCATGTACTATGGATATCCTATGATTAGAGGTTTACTGCTGTGAACAAGCCTTGGTCTGTGGCGAAACGGTCTTGGCCAATACAACTGTACCGTCTGCAGCTAACACCTTTCCTCTATGATTCTTACCCAAGGATTATAACTATATGTGCATATTTAATGCAATGGATACTTTGATATTCAATAGAGGCCCATTGGGTTGAAGATTTCTCCTTTATCCACGATATACTTACCATCTTCTTCGATACCGGAGGCGATACTCCAGGTTCCTATACCTCGGAGGGATATGGATAGAGAGCTTTGGAGGTGTTAGTGTTATCATGGACACAGCACCAGTGATTTTGGATATTTAAGTGCATTGATCAAAACACTCCAGCTCTATAAGTACTATGGGAACACAATATCCCCACCTACCTCCCTTTGTTGTGGATTATAGTGGCTACACGCCCGGGATACTACAAATGCCATATATGGGCGTTTCGGGCGGTGACGGAGGAGGACTTGCTGGGATTAGCTGTTTAAACTAGCTAATCAGGATCAAACAGACTGCTAGTATATACAATATTTAAGACGATAACATATTTGCCTGTTTGGAATATCACTACCTTGACTCCTGTGGTTTGGTACGTTTGTTTGATAAACAATTTGGAGCAAATTAGCATTCACTTCCCCACGAACGAAGGAGCGGCTCCCTTGCAGCCTCCTTTTGCGGCTTGAAAGAACCTCCAGGTGGCTGGCACTCCACAATAGGAAAGTGTTTGTTTACATTTCGATGAACTCTTTCAGTATACATCCTGGAACATTGTATCTTGGGACAATGGAGGTTATTATTTATGGACATATTTTCACCTCAATTGCGATGTATTAACCGTGGATAACTGTGTTTTGTATATTGATATCTAATATGATTACATATGGTGTGTTCTATTTAGGGATATTGCTCCCATGTGAACATTCCAAAATGAATGCTAGGATTATATAAATTCTTTTGCACATGCCGTGCATGATTGTGATATATATAAGGATTTCATATCTGGATAGTAATATTCACAGTGTGTCAGCGGGCCAAGCATCAAGTGGGCAAACCGGTGGGTTTGCTGCAGCCGCTGCCTACACCGGATAGACCGTGGGAGATTGTCTCAGCTGATTTCATCACGGATCTACCGGAATCTAATGAATTTACCACAGTATTGGTGGTAGTACCTATCCAGGAATGACCTAGCTACGGTGATCCAGGCGACGGTCATCTCGAGGCTAGACTACTGTAACGCCCTCTACATCGGCCTTCCCTTGTCAACAATCCGGAAACTAAAGCTGGTGCAAAATGCTGCTGCTCGATTGCTGGTGGGAGCATCGACAAGAGAGCACATTACACCAATTCTACAGCAATTGCACTGGCTACCAGTAGAGTACCGGATTGTCTTCAAGGTGCTGGTTTTGACCTTTATGACCTTGTATGGTCTAGAGCCAGTGTACCCGAGGGACCGCCTCACTCCATACATTCCCCCGAAATCGTTACGATCAGAAGAACAAAATCTTCTGGTGATCCCATCAATCCGTTCCTGCCGCCTTTCAACAAGACAAAGAGCCTTTTCTGTGGTGGTGACGACTTTATGGAACAAGTTACCAGATGGAACTCGTGCCATCACAGAGTTAGCCCCCTTCCGGAGGGCCTGCAAGATGTTCCTTTTTAGGCAGGCTTTCAATCTAGGCGCCTCCTGACAATCCTGTCAATACCCTTGTGTTTTTATATATCCAAACTGTTTTTATGTATATTTTATTGTTTTTATGTAAACCGCCCCGAGCCTGCAGGGAGGAGCGGTATATAAAAGAGAATAATAAATAAATAAATAAATAAATAGTAACTTATTTACCAAAGATGGCTCATTTTGTTCCTTGTGCCAGTCTTCCTTCTGCTAAGGAGAGCGCGGATTTGTTCCTGAATCATGTCTCCCATCTTCATGGGTTGCCCAAGAGTCTTGTCACAGATCGAGGAAGCCAATTCACGTCCCAGTTTTGGAGAGCAGTTCAATGTCTTTTGGATGTTGAGGCCCAAATGTCCACTGCTCATCATCCCCAGACAGATGGGGAAACAGAGAAAACCAATGCCACCTTGGAACAATATCTACGCTGTTATGTGAACTATCAACAGGACAATTGGGCGGCCTTGCTCTCATTGGCCGAATTTGCTTACAACTGTACTCATGGATCAACCAAAGAAACGCCATTCTTTTCAAATTATGGATACCATCCACGTTTCTATCCAGCGGTGATAGAGTCTGGAAATGTGCCGGGAGCAGAAGATTGGTTACAAGAGCTAACGGCAGTTCAGGAGGTGCTCAAGGCACAGCTAAGTTGGATTACAAACGTGTGGCAGACCAGCACAAACAAGAGGGGCCAGAGAAACGTCTAGGTGACAAGGTTTGGTTGTCTACCAAACATCTGCCACTTCAAAGACCCTGCCGGAAGCTGGACGCAAGGTTTGTGGGCCCTTATCCGGTGGTGGCTCAGATTAATCCTGTGACTTTCAAGTTACAACTACCAAGAGGTATGAGGATTCATCCTGTGTTTCACCGTTCATTGCGATGTCCAGCCAACGATGTGCGTCCGGATGCAGGTAAAAGACCACCACCCCCAGTGTTGCTTGATGGTGAAGAATTTGAGGTAAAGAACATTCTAGACCAGGGGTGGGCAATTACCGGCCCTCCAGGTGTTTTGGACTTCAACTCCCAGAAATCCTAGCCAATTTACCAGCTGTTAGGATTTCTGGGAATTGAAGTCCAAAACACCCGGAGGGCCGGTAATTGCCCACCCCTGTTCTAGATTCTCGTTATCATCGTCGCAAATTTCAGTATCTGATGGACTGGACTGGGTATGGGCCTGACGAACGCTCTTGGGTCAATGCCAAGGACTTACATGCTGCTGAGTTGGTGGATCAATACCACTGGGATTACCCTTCTAAGCCTCATCCTCGGGGAGGGCTTCGGGAGCTGGGGGGCTTGGGAAGGGAGATAGTGTTGGGCCTGTGGCTTGTGTGGCTTCAGGGGTTGTGGGTTGTGTGCAGGGATCTGTGTGATTTTCAGTGCAGGGCCAAGGTGATGAAACTCTGGGAAAGCAGTTAAGGGAATTTAGTGTTTCTGAGAGTCCAGTGGGCGGGAATTGAGACACCTGGCTTGCTGATTCTAGCCGCAGCTGTGACTTTCCCAGGGAAAAGGGAGGGAAATGTTAGAATGTTGAGACCTTGTTATTAGCCCTGTAAAGGTTTGAAATTCAGTTCGTGGTCAACTTTTGATTCTCCTGCAAGCAGTTCCATGAACTCCCGATTTCATGATTTTTTGGTCATTCATGACAGAACTTTGAGCTTGCCTTTTTTGGGACTAACCTAGTTTTAAGTTCTGTTGCTTCTTAGTGGATTTCTATTCAGAGACCTTACAACTTAATTAGCCTGAGGCTTTGGAAACATTTCCTGGGATTTTCTCGAATGCTTTTTGCCTTGGCTATTTTCATGTTTACGGTTATTTTTTTGGACATTGTTTACTTCAATAAATAGACTGTTATTTCCAGCTGTGGTTGTGTGAATATTTAAAGGGCCCTGGTTCATGGCCGGTGTGCGACACAGCCAGAAGAAAAAAAATCCTTCTAATTGCACATGTTTGTCTGCACATGTTTGTCTGTACAATTCTATTGTAATTGTATGTCAGTCAGCAGGGACTGTCTGCCGTATGTGTAATGTAATCCGCTCTGAGTCCCCTTCGGGGCGAGAAGAGCAGAATATAAATAAAAAGTATTATTATTATTCCAAATATACACTCCACTTCCCTCACCTGTGGATCCGGGTGGGAAACACACAGTGAACTGGAATTATGCACATTAACCAAAGTTATATCATTATAGAAATATATTCTTAAGGTGTAAATCACCGAAGCAGTCCCTCAGTGGGAAGATAACCACAAATACAATAAGCACAAAGGTGCAAATATATCAATACACATTTACATATAAATTATATAGTCAATCAAAGCCATGTCATACAATCTGCCGGATACACAGTACCTCCAGAGACGCAAAGAAGGGCAAGGAATTGTAAGTCCAAACCAATCCAATAAACTCAAGGTCCCAAAAGAGAGTTCAATAATCCAATGGGAGAACAATCTTGACGTGCTCTGAATAGTCCAATAGGCAAAAGTCTTAGCGTACTCTGGGAAGAAGGTCTGATCCTGGGCGGTGTATCAGGCAGGGGGACTACGTATCGGGTATGTCCTGAGACGCCGAACCCAACCGCAACGGTCAATCTGCAAGGCCTGATACCGTTTTGCCACTAGGTCTGACTTTTTCATGCGGAAGGTTTAAATGGAAAGATAGTAAGGCGTACTGGATACACACATCTGTAATGAACAATCAAAGATATAATATTTAAACACACAGTTCAATTCCTAACCAATATAGAGCATGGAACCATCGAACGATCGGAGAAACACATAGCAGGGTAAGTATGGAAGTACGCTTAGTGTATCAGTGTGACCCGAAGGTAAAGGGGTAAAGGGAGGTGTAGCACCTGCTTAGTTTTATACAGATTAATGGATTAGAACAGCTGATATTAAATCAAAAGAGCACTCAAAGGGAGGGGGTCATCAAGTCCTTTCGGGAATTCTGAATCGAGGAGGGTGATCCAGAATGATTCTCTCCTGATTAAGGTGTTGTGTTGGTTGCCATGGGGCCTCACAAACACACCCTCAAGTCCTGTGAATTTAAAGGAACCTGCAAAATGGCCATATTAAAAGAAGCTGCCAAAAAACCAATTTACTATAAAGAAAAAAGAATAGTCATCATGAAAGAAGTCTCCCAAGCCAGCTTAATCAAATGAAGGAATTATTCCTTTTTGACAAAGGAATTGAAAAAGCATAAAATACGGTTCAGATGGGAAAAACAGAAGGTATACTGGTAACACTGAACGAAAGAAGATATTTACTGGACTCCATCGAAAAAGCCAAAGCCATAATCACATTAAAGGGAAATCTTTCAGAACACCAACAAAGGAAAGAGAAAGGGACGAGAGAAGGAATAAAAAAAAAACCCAGGACACCGGCGAGGAAAGAGAAATATCGGCAGCTATAGGGGCGGGAAAAGAAATATCAAAAGGAATGCAAGAAGATAAATCACCAAAAGAGCAAAGGAAAGAAACAAAACTGGAGAGATTAAGGAAATTCTCACCTGAGAATTACCAATTGGTGCTACCACAAGAAGTAGCACAGTGGGAGATGCAAGAAGAACCAAATGAATAAAGAGCTAACAATATACTGCAATAACGTCAATGGACTAAATTCTCCAAATAAAAGAAGAAAAATATTCCACCATTTAATACAACAAAAACATGACATCATTGTGCTACAAGAAACACATATTTCAAGTAGGTTTGGGAGATATGTGGTCACCATAAATTCAAAGTACATTTTTATAGAATGTCTGCAGGGATGTGTATTTAAGAGTGTGAATATGTGTGTATAGGAAGGAGAAGGAAGAAGAAGATAGAAAGGGAGGAAGGGAAAGGAGGGAAGGGAGGGAAGGAAAGAAAGAAAGGGTGGGAGGAAGGAAGGAGGGAGGAAGGAAAGGGAGGAAGGAGTTTGTAGGAGTTCTTTGGGATTTTATATGTGTGTGTGTGCGCGCGCGCTATTTTTTTTCAGTGAAATCATAACTCAAAATCAGCTGAACAAATTGCCGCCAGCGTGAGTCCTTTGATGTGAACGTAGATGTGAACTGTAAGCGAAACTCTTTCCACACTCCAGGCATGTGTAGGGTTTCTCCCCAGTGTGCGTCCTTTGATGTGAACGTAGATTTGAACTCTGAGTGAAGCTCTGTCCACACTCCAGGCATTTAAAGGGTTTCCCCCCAGTGTGAGTCCTTTGATGTTTATGTAGATTTGAACTGTGAGCGAAACACTTTCCACACTCCAGGCATGTATAGGGTTTCTCCCCAGTGTGCGTCCTTTGATGTGAACGTAGACTTGAACTCTGAGTGAAGCTTTGTCCACAATCCAGGCATGTATAGGGTTTCTCCCCAGTGTGCGTCCTTTGATGTGAACGTAGATGTGAACTCTGAATGAAGCTCTGTCCACACTCCAGGCATTTATAGGGTTTCTCCCCAGTGTGAGTCTTTTGATGTGAACGTAGACTTCCACTCCGAGCGAAACTCTTTCCACACTCTAGGCATGTATAGGGTTTCTCCCCAGTGTGAATTCTTAGATGCGTATGTAGAGTTGTATTCAGAGTGAAGCACTGTCCACACTCTAAGCATTTATAGGGTTTCTCCCCAGTGTGAGTCCTTTGATTTCTATGTAGACTTCCATTTTCAGTGAAGCTCTGTCCACACTCCAGGCATTCAAAGGGTTTCTCCCCAGTGTGAACCTTTTGATCTAAATGTAGATGTGAACTCTGAATGCAGCTCTGTCCACAGGCTAAGCATGTATAGGGTTTCTTCCCAGTGTGAGTCTTTTGATGTGAACATAGAGCTGCACTCCAAGTGAAACTCTTTCCACACTCCAGGCATGTATATGGTTTCTCCCCAGTGTGTATCTTTTGATGTATTCGTAGATGTCCACTCCAGGCATGTATAGGGTTTCTCCCACTCTCCAGGCATTTAAAGAGTCCTTTGATGTGAACGTAGCGTCCATTCTCATTGACTTTTCCACCAGGCATTATCAGTGAAGCTCTTTCCACACTCCAGGCATGTATAGGGTTTCTCCCCCGTGTGAGTCTTTTGATGTGAACGTAGACCTGACCTCTGAGTGAAATTCTGTCCACACTCTAGACATTTATAGGGTTTCTCCCCAGTGTGAGTCCTTTGATGTGAACGTAGACTTGAACTGTGAGTGAAGCTCTTTCCACACTCCAGACATTTGTAGGGTTTCTCCCCAGTGTGAGTCCTTTGATGTGAACGTAGACTTGAACTGTGAGTGAAGCTCTTTCCACACTCCAGGCATTTGTAGGGTTTCTCCCCAGTGTGAGTCCTTTGATGTGAACGTAGACTTCCATTCTCAGTGAAGCTCTTTCCACACTCCAGGCATTCATAGGGTTTCTCCCCAGTGTGAGTCCTTTGATGTGAACGTAGACTTGAACTCTTAGTGAAACTCTTTCCACACTCTAGGCATGTATAGGGTTTATGTGCCATATCAACAGTAATAGAGGTGTTTAATTGCAATACACATACGTGACTCCTTTTTTCTTTCTTATCTGTGAGGTCAAGAGTTCTGCGATATCACCTTGAGAGGATTTCTTCTTCCTATACCATTGTTTTCTTTAGTGCATCAAGAGGTGACTGCATAAAATCCACATTTACCTGGTTAAGAAAGAAATGAATGATTATTATTATTTTATTGATTCATAGCCTCCTTTATCTCCCCTGATGGATACTGAATGCTGAACATAAAACATCAGCATACAATTTAAAACATAAAAATATGCAGACATTAAAACAGAATTAAATATAAACGGTATTAAAAAATTCCCAGATAAAAACCAGTAAAACCTACTCAAGGTTCAAAACCACAACACCCCCTGAATTGACCTTTAACATCTTCTTCTTTAAAAGCCTGCCTGAATAGAAGAGTTTTAGCCTGCTGCAGTCAGGAAAACAACCGGGGGGGGGGGGCATGTGGGCTTCCTTGAGGAGGGAGTTCCAGTGTTGAGGGGCAGACACCAAGAAGGCCGTCTCTCTCATTCCCACCAACCATGCTTGAGATGGAAGTGGGACCAAGGGAAGAAAGGGCGTTGGTGACCAGGCAGGTTCATACAAGGGATTGTTTCTCAACCTAGGGCACGGGACCCTTGGGGGGACCCTTGGGGGGCAGCAAGGGGGCTTTCAGAGGGGTCGACAAAGACCATCATAAAACATGTATTTCTGTTTTAGGAACCCTTTTGATAGAGGAGGCTGGAGATCTCTCCACCAGTCTTTCTTTTCCTTTTTGGTGTTGGTGAGCTACAACTTCCAGAATTCAAAAACAGCCACCAAACGTACCAGTAATTAATGTTGGCTATGTAGGTAGTATGCCAAGTTTGGTGCAGATCCATTGTTGGCTTAGTTCAGAGTGCTCTTTGATTGTAAATGAACTATAAATCCCAGTAACTCCCAAATGATAAAGTCAATCTCCCCCAACCCCAATGGCATTCAAATTTGGGAAGTGAAGATAATTGCCATCTGAAAACCAATGTCCTCACTGCAGGAGACCTGTGTGTCACTGTGGGTCAAGGTAATTGAGAGGGCAGCAGCGGATCAGCTGCAGCGGTTCTTAGACGACACAGCTGGACTTGATCCCTTCCAGTCCGGCTTCCGTATTGGGCATGGGACGGAGACCGTGCTTGTCGCCATTACAGACCAACTTCGCCGCCAGCTGGCCCAGGGTGGATCAGCCCTGCTTGTTTTGTTAGATCTAACAGCAGCGTTTGATACCGTAGACCATGCACTGTTGACCCACCGTTTAGCCGTGACTGGGGTGAGGGGGATTGCCCTTAAATGGGTGGCCTCCTTCCTCCAGGACTGGGGACAACGGGTGGAGAGGGGAGAGGAGGTCTCCGGGAGGCTCCCATTAAGTTGTGGGGTCCCCCAGGGGGCCATCCTCTCTCCCTTATTGTTCAACATTTACATGCGCCCCCTGGCCCAGCTGGTCCGCGACTTTAGTCTGGAGTGTTATCAGTACGCTGATGACACCCAGCTTTTGCTGAGAATGGACGGCAGGCCGGACGCCGTACCCGATTGTTTCCATCTTTGCCTTGAAGCCGTGACTGGATGGCTGCGTGCCAGCCGGCTAAAGGTGAATCCGTCGACGACGGAGATCTTGTGGCCCGGTCACCCTGGGCTGGATGAGTGCCGGTTGCCTACCCTGGATGGCAAGCAACTTAGCCCGTCATCCCTTGTTAAGAGCTTGGGTGTCCAATTGGACCCTTTGCTGTCCATGGAAACCCAGGTCTCCACGGCCAGCAAAACCTTGTTTTACCATCTATGACAGGCTAGGCGACTGGCCCCCTACCTGTCCAGGGATGACCTGGCCACGGTGATCCAAGCAACGGTCATCTCGAGATTGGACTACTGTAACGCCCTCTACGTTGGCCTTCCCTTGTCGACAATCCAGAAACTCAAGCTGGTGCAGAATGCCACCGCTTGCTTGCTGGTGGGAGCACCAGTGAGGGAGCACATCACCCCCATCCTACGGCAACTGCACTGGCTTCCTATTGAGTACCAAATTGCTTTCAAGGTGCTGGTTTTAACCTTTAAGGCCTTACACGGTCTAGGGCCTGTGTACCTGAGGGACCGCCTTACCCTGTATGTCCCCCCGAGATCACTACGCTCAGAAGAGCAGAATCTGTTACTTGTTCCATCAATCCGCTCATGCCATTTATCCACAACTAAGTCACAGAGTAATGGGTTCAAAAGTACTGCAAAAACACTGAGTCAATAGACTTCGATATAAAAATATCTATTTCACATACAAATAGAGTGCACAACACTAGGGTATAAACATGTCAAATATCACAGAACATGACAGACCACGTATGTCGTATTAGGAAGGTGCATACATAAATCGGATAGAATTCCGCAATCTTCAAATACAAGTCAATATAGTCGCGCTGTTCCAAATAATAAGGCAGTCTGTACATAAAGGAATAATGTCTCTAGTGCTGTGAAGTCCAAACAACAACTGATAAGTGGACCCAGGAGACTGTGGTATGCTCCTCAATAGTTCAAATCAAAAGCTGGCTGACGGGCTGGCGATGCCAAACTTCTTGGGGCCACTCCCCCGTTCCGCCCCCGGGCGGGGCTTTCTCAAGGCCATAAATAGGTGTACCGTAGTCCAACTATCAATGACGGAAGCGTTCAGGCTTAACCTTACCCGATCGGTAAGGTGACCATAAGGGTGGCATATTTGGGAACAGCGCGACTATATTGACTTGTATTTGAAGATTGCGGAATTCTATCCGATTTATGTATGCACCTGTAGCACAGCAGTTCTCGTTTGTTCCTGGAGGGCAGGGGACAGGACTTGGGGTCCCATTAGCATTAGAACCAGCAGTGCCAGAACATGATTCAGAGGATGAGCTAGATGATTGGGGCGACGGGCAGCTTCCCCTCAGGGGCCTCTTTCGCCCACAGAGAGCTTGGCCTGGGAAGAAATGTGTTTTGGTCCTAGGGAAGATTCAGATAACCAGGTGCAGTTAGATAGCGATTCTGAGAGTTATGAACATCCGGGCGGAAGATCTTCTCAGGAGCCTCCTGAGGAAGATATGGAAGAAGGCGCATGGGAAACGACTAGGGAGGAGAGCTCTCAGAGAGATAGCAACACAGCTGGGGAAAGACAAGGCCGAACCTTTGATAGGAGACGGAACATAGAGTCTAGCAGAAGGGAATGGTCTAAGAGCATAGACCGGCCGAGGTCCGTGAGCAGCGATTGGAGACGCAGAAGCCTAGAGCGTCGGGGACCTCGGCCGAAGGATTAAGTATAGGATCCGTGGGAACGAATCCTCAGTGCTCCGGCCTTACCTGAATAGGCGTGAAGCGGAGTGGGACCACAAGCTAAGCCAGCCGTGGTCATCAAGCCTTGCCTTGCCTTGCCTTGCCTTGTTCCTGATCCGCATTGGTTTGCGGAGCCTTGCCCTGTTTCCTGATCCGCATCGGTTGCGGAGCCTTGCCAAGCTTTTGCCTATTTGCCACGTTGTTTTGGACATTGTTACTTCAAGCCTTTTGGATTACATCATATTTTATTGGACTATATTCTTTGGAACTGTTTTTATATTCAATAAAGTAGTTAGCCTTTATCCTGTCTCTGTGTGTGTGATTAAGGGGCCGGTCAAGTCCGTGCATCGTGACAGTTGGCCGGAGCACTCCTGAACCCCTTATCACACCACGGGACGCCGAAGGAAGCGACCCACGGCCGTAGCAGCCATGGCCAACTTGTCGGACGCGCAAGTGGCGGCGTTACAACAGGAGGTGGGAGAGCTGAGGACCAGGGCCGGGCGCCACCCGGGAGTGAGCGCGCCTGCCCGCTTCGGGGGCAATCCCGCGCAAGTCGAGGTGTTCCTCTGCCAAGTGGACTTATATTTGGAATTGCGACCCACAGAGTTTGCCACCAACTGAGCCAAGGTGGGGTTTATTTTTAACCTGATGGAAGGAACGGCAGCAACATGGGCTACTTCGTTGATCCGGGCCCAGTCTCCCCATGTGAACACGCCGAGGGCGTTCATGGACGCTATCCGGGTGACCTGGGGGCCACCTGTGAATGAAGAGCTGGCTGAGCGTGATCTAGCCCGGCTGACGATGAAGGACTTGTCCCTGTCTCAATACATTTCTCGTTTTGAGTGTTGGCCGCCCAGGTGCAGTGGAACCTTTCGGTATTGCGTTACCACTACATCGCGGGCTGCCCACGGAGTTACAACAAGAGCTGTTGAAGCATGCACGACCCGCGGATCTGGAGGCAGCGATTGCCTTGAGTCTACGTGTCGAGCGCGGGGCTGCAAACCCGGAGGCGATGGGACAAAGGTGTGGTGGAGAAGCCGGTGGGGCGAAAGGAGGCAGGGGCTGGACAATTTTTGCCACGGCAGCTCGCTACGCCACCAGCAGGCTCGGATGAGCCGGAACCCATGCAGCTAGGCACGGTGCGGCCTAAAGTAGACCAGGCCGAAAAAGCTCGGCGCCAGCATCTGAATTTGTGTTGGTACTGTGGGGGGGCCGGACATTTCTCCAGGGAATGCCCCCAAAAGCCCCGTGGAAAGACTCCCAGAGCCTCTGCCGCCCTGGGAGGGGCCCCGGTGGCCGAAGAAGCCATCCGGGCGACGGGGGAAGGGGCAGGCCGAGGGTAAGAGGGTTCACTCACTCGGCCGCCGTCGCTACTCTTCCCCTGAACCCAAGACTGGTCAATTGTTCCCTTGTAATGGTTGGCCTGTGGTCGCCCGAGAAGGGGCCGATGATGGTCCACGCCATGATCGACTCGGGGGCCACCAACAACTTCATTGATGCAGACTATGCCAAGTCTGCTGGATTAAAATTTCTGGATCTCCAAGAGCCAAAGGGTGTACAGACTATTGATGGGAGAACCCTGAAGACGGGGGGCTGTGACCCAGTACACCGCTCCTACCAAGATGTGGACCAGCTCCCATAAAGAGGACATTTCTTTTCTTGTGACCAAGCTCCCGATTTCCCCATTGTCCTGGGCATTGTGTGGCTCGCTCTCCACGACCCCAGATTTCCTGGACCAAGAAACAGCCCGTTTTTCTTCCGACCATTGCCAGAGTCACTGTCTGACGGCCCGGGCCTGCCAGGCTCAGGAAGTCGAGACGGTGGCCACACTGCCCAAGAAATATGCCGGATTTTGGGACGTCTTCAGCGAGAAGGAGGCAGAGCGTTTGCCTCCCCACCGGCCCTACGATTGTGCCATTGAACTTGAACCCGGAGCCCCTATCCCGCGGGGAAGACTCTACCCTCTCTCGGAACCGGAGCAACAGGCTCTCCGGGAGTTCCTGGATGAGAATCTGCGGAAGGGCTTCATTCGGCCCTCCCAGTCCCCGGCTGGGGCGCCCATTCTTTCTGTTAAAAAGAAATCGGGGGAGTTGCGGCTCTGCAATGACTATCGAGAACTCAACAAGATCACGGTCCGAACCGCTACCCCCTCCCCTGATCCCCGAGCTCTTGGAGCGGATGCGGGGAGCCAAGGTGTTCACTAAACTGGACCTGAGGGGCGCTTACAACCTTGTCCGGATTCGCCAGGGCGACGAATGGAAGACAGCCTTCCAGACCAAGTGGGGCAGTTTCGAATACCTGGTGATGGGATTCGGTTTGTGCAACGCCCCAGCCTGTTTCCAACATTTCATGAATGACATTTTCCGGGACCTGCTGGATCGCTATCTGGCGGTCTATCTAGACGATCTGCTCATTTTTTCTCCGGATCAGGCGACCCATGACCGCCATGTCAAGGAAGTGCTCCAGAGACTGAGAGCCCACGGGCTCTATGCTAAGCTGGAGAAATGTGCTTTTGATCTGCGTGAGGTGGACTTTCTGGGCTACCGTATCTCACCAACGGGCATTGCCATGGATGACACCAAGGTCCAAGCTGTGGCTGACTGGGCAGCTCCAGCCAGCAAGAAGGACATTCAAAGATTCCTGGGCTTTGCCAACTACTACAGAAAGTTCATCCCGGACTTTGCCAAGTGGGCTGATCCTATCACCCAGTGCCTGCGGGGAAAGGTGCCGTTCCGGTGGACGCGGAGGCGGACGTGGGGTTCCGGAAGCTGAAGCAGCTGTTCACCACTCAGCCGCTTCTCCAGCACCCCCAATCCCGCACCCCTTTCATTGTGCAGGCCGATGCGTCGGATGTGGCGGTGGGAGCGATCCTGCTACAACCGCAGGGAATGGACTTGTTGCCCTGCGCCTACTACTCCCGGCAGCTCACGGCTCCGGAAAAGAACTATACCATTTGGGAGAAGGAGCTCCTGGCCATCAAGGTGGCTTTTGAAGTGTGGCGCCATCTGCTTGAAGGGGCCAAGTTTCCGGTGGAGGTGCACACTGACCACCGGAACTTGGAACACTTGAAGTCCCAGCGCAAATTGAACCAGAGGCAACAGAGATGGTCCCTGTTCTTTGAGAGATTCAATTTCCGCATCCACTATGTGACCCCCAAGCAGACCAAGCAAGCTGATGCCCTGTCTCGGAAGCCGCAGTATGTTCGTGGCGGGGAGGGGCTTTCTGAGGCCCGTCTCCTGAAAGCGGAGAACTTTGCTGCGGCCCGGGCAGCTCCTGTGAACCCTCCGTTGGCTCCGCCCCTGTGTGTGTGATTAAGGGGCCGGTCAAGTCCGTGCATCGTGACAGCGCCTTCCTAATACGACATACGTGGTCTGGCATGTTCTGTGATATTTGACATGTTTATACCCTAGTGTTGTGCACTCCATTTGTATGTGAAATAGATATTTTTATATCGAAGTCTATTGACTCAGTGTTTTTGCAGTATTTATCCACAACCAGGCAGCGAGCCTTCTCTGCTGCAGCCCCTGTGTTGTGGAATTCACTTCCAGACGACACTCGAGCGATCCCAGAGCTCGTCCCTTTTTGGAGGGCTTGCAAGACCACCCTTTTCAGATTGGCCTTTAACTAAACTGGTCTGTTCTGGTGTGTTTTATGCCTTGAGTTTTTAAGGAATCTACAATTCCTGTTATTTTATTACTGCTGCACTGTTTTGTGTTTTTATTGTATGTTGTATGTTTTATTGTACGTTGTGATCCGCCCCGAGCCTGCAGGGAGGAGCGGAATATAAAATTGAATTAATTAATTAATTAATAATTAAAATAATAAACCTGGAAGACCATCATCGTCAAGCTACGAGGGATCGCCTGAGAAAGTAAATGTGGGCACATCGGGTATTTGTGCCAAATTTGGTCCAGTGAATGAAAACACATCCTGCATACCAAGTATTTATATTACGATTCATAACAGTAGTTATGAACAGTAGTTAAAGTTCCTCCTGGTCAGTCGCAAGGCCGAGCAGGGCAGAGATTGCGGCCTGTGTTGGACGGAAGGGGTGACACTCCCCCCGAAGGCGCAGGTTGGCAGCTTGGGGTGATGATCCTGGACACATCGCTCAGCCCGGAAGCCCAGGTCTCGGACGTGGCCAGGGAGCATTGGCACAGTTAAGGCTTGGGAGGCCGGACGTGCCCACGGTGGTCCACACTCTCTCTGGCGAGACCCTTACAAGGACTGCCATGTGCTCTACGTGGGGGGGCTGCCTTTGAGGAATCCTGGCACCCCAGAGGAGTCGGGAGAGAGACCCCCTGGTAGGCCCCCCCCCTCACCCAGCGCCACCCCTTTCTGCCCAGGAGCAGGACACTCGCCTTCAACGCACCCAGAGAGATGGCCACCTCGCCTCTGCTTCAAGGCCTCCACAGAAGGAAGGGGCCTCCCTCCCTCCGGGGAAGGCAGCAGAGAGTTCCCCTGCGGAACAGCCCTTTTCTCAGCCAGGAAGTTCTTCCTCGTGGTGTTCAGCAGGGGAACCCCCTTCCTTCCTTTCCTGTCACTGGAAGCCTGAAGCCATGGCGTCCCGGTCTCTCTCCAGGGAAGGAAAGAAGCCCGCTCCCGCTCCCCCCTAGGCCACCATAGAGAGAGAGAGAGAAATCCAACAGACCTCGGCACCTGGGAGGATGCTGCTCATAGATGCAGGAGAAACGCCAGGAGAGAGTGCTGCTGGGAGGCAGGGCTGGGCCAGGCAGCCACGAAGAGGGAAGGAAGGCTCCCCCCCCCGCCCGCCAGGGTGGATCCCGGCCTTCAGAGCCTCCCTCCCTTAACACGAGGAACGAAGAGGCTTCGGCTCAGGCCCTGCTTCCCTCCCTAAGTTTGGGATTTCAACTCCCAGAACCCCTCGCAGCCTCAGGCCCTCTCCTTTTCCCCTGACTGAGGCTGCGAGGCATTCTGGGAGTTGGAGTCCCAAACACGTCCTGAAGGGAGGGAAGGAGGGAGGGCCTTGCCCGTGTGTCTCTCTCCTCAAGGCCACGGGCCGGGCTCCTCAAGGCCATGGCGGCCTCTTTCTGGGCCGCCCTCCCCCTCGGCCACAGAGGGGCCACTCCACCCACCCTCCTACCTCCTGCTTCGCTCGCCTCAGCCGCACCCGTCTCTGCCTCGGAGAAATGGCGGCGGAGGTGTTTGCTGCCAAGGGGGCGGGGGCCCGAGTGACGTCACTCCCTCCCCCTCCCTCCGGAGAAGAGGAGGCCAATGGAAAGCCATGGGGCGGGGCCTATGCGAGGTCGGTTGCTGGCTGCCCGCCAGCGCCGGACTCTTTGCCGGGACAGCTGCCAATTCATGTAATCCTAGGAGTCCTCCCCCCGCCCCCAGCCAGGCTCATTTGCATAGTTAAAGGGGCTGCGGCCCATTCAAGGAACCCTGGAAGAGGAGTTGGGAGAGAGCCTCCTCCTCGTGCTCCCAGCCCAAGCCCATTCATCCGGCCAGAGGGGCTTCCAGGCCCGAGAACCAGAACTCAGGGGAAGAGAGGCCTCTCTCTCTCTCTCTCTGAAGGGAAGGGGGGTGTGTGTGTGTGAATACTCCTTTGCTGGGAGGTGTGAGCTGGCCCCGGTTATTCCCTGCCTGGGATCCCCCTGGCTGTGTGTTGACTGCTGCCCTTTGCTTGCTCTCCTGACTTGGGAGGGCTTTCAAACAGGTTCATGGTTCCCTCCTTTCTCTTGAAAGCCAGCACCTCCCTCCCAACAAAGGATTCCCCTGGTCAGGGAGCAACCAGCCAGGCTTTGAAGCTGCAAGGGCATTCAATACTAATCAAGGTGGCCCATGACCACATCCCCCCTTTTGCCTCTTTCTTTCTTCCTCCGCCCTGGGCCTCATTCCACAGACAGAGGACAAGGCCAAGGTCTTCCCTCTGACAGGAAGTCCAGTCGTGCCTGGCTCGGGGACTCTGGCGCTCACCCCCATTTCTAAGCCCAAGAGCCAGCATTGTCCATAGTCACCTCCAAGGTCATGTGGCCACTGGCAGGACTGCATGGAGCGCCCTTACCTTCCCGCCAGAGCAGTACCTATTGATCTACTCACATTGATGTTCTCAAACTGCTATGTTGGCAGTTCTACATGTAAAGTGGGAGGACAATAACATACAAGGGAAGTAGGTGGGAAAGAGAAGAAATAGGTAGGTGGCTGGGAGGGCCTTCACACCATTAAAACTCGTGCGTCAGCTGCGACAACACCTCGCGAAGGCGTACTTGCCCAGGGTGGTCCGTGCCTTGGTTACCCGTAAACTGGATTATTGCAATGCACTCTATGTGGGGCTTCCCTTGAAGACGGCCCGGAAACTTCAATTGGTCCAACGTGCGGCAGCCAGATTATTAACTGTGGCAAATCACAGGGAACAGTCAACACCCGTTTAAGGAGCTCCATTGGCTGCCGTTCACCTTCCATTCCCAATTCAAGGTTCAGGTCATCACCTACAAAGCCCTAAACGGTTTGGGACCCTCCTCCCTTCTTGACCGCATTAGCCATGAAGACCGGGAAGCAGAGTCGCTGTGTTGTGATTCCCTCCCCCTGGACCAGGCTCCCCATCCCACAGTCGACAGCATTCAAGTGTATTTACCCAGAGGTGGAGTGGGTGAAGGATTAGGGTCAATCCAACCCCAAATAGGGAAACAAGTCCTCCAGGAATACCTGGCCGCTCTGAACAAACTCAAGCCCCCTTTCAGGGCCAGATCAACGACACCCAAGAGTATTGAAGGAACGAGCAGAAGTCATTTTGGAACCACTGGCCATCACCTTGGAGAGTCCTTGGAGAAGAGGACGAGTCCCAGCAGGTTGGAGGAGGGCCAATGCGCTCCCAATCGTCATGAAGGAAAAAAAAGGATGGCCCAAACAATTATCGTCCGGTCATCCTTACGTCGGTACCAGGCAAGATTCTGGAAAGTATCATTAAGGAAATGGTCTGCAAACACTAATACCGTGTTTCCCCGATAGTAAGACACCCCCGATTGTAAGACGTATCGGGGGTGTCAGAGGGGTCGGCTAATATAAGCCGTACCCCGAAAGTAAGCCGTACCCCCCGGCCGCCGTGTCACTCGGTCCCGCCTCCTCCGCCGCCCAAACACTTGCGTTGAGGTGAAGAAGCGGCTGTTCTTTGGGAGGCGTGCCGCGGCCGGCCCTCGCCATGGCCATCCCCGCAGCCTCGGCTCCTGCCTGCCTGCCTGCCTTCGTTCCTTCCCTCACGCGCTCTCCATGCTGCTCCAAGGAGAGAAGCCTCCGCCTCCTTCTCTCGCTCTCCAACCCAAGCTGGGCCCGCTCCGCCCCGGACCCAGGGGAGGAGGGCTTCCAGCCGGAGGGAGCAGAGGCATCCCGCCAAAGCCGGCCCCTTTGGGCAAGGGAGGGCCTCGCAGGGAAAGGCGGAGAGCGAGCGACGCCTGCAGGAGCCTCGCCGCCATGTTCTTCCCTCCCCCCTCCCCTCGCAGGACGCGCGAGCGCGAGACCGCCGCACGAGGGAGGGTTGGCTGCTTCCAAGGCGCGCGCTCCCCTTCTTCACCTCAAGGCAAGTGTTTGGGCGGCGGCGGCAGAGGAGGCGGGACCGAGTGACGCGGCGGCCGGGGGAACGACTTACCGTCGCCCAATGTAAGTCGTACCCCGAAAGTAAGACATAGTGGGGCTTTTGGGGGTAAAAAGAAACACGGTAGTCGTCACAATAGTCAACATGGGTTTATCAAAGACAAGTCATGCCAGACTCCTCTGATCTCTTTTTTCGATACAGTTACAAACTGGGTAGAGATCATTCGGAGTTTCGGACTAAGGTGTTATCTGTACGCAGATGACGTCCAGATCTGTCACTCCTTCCCACCTGTCACCAAGGAGGCTGTCCAGACTTTGAACCCGCGCTTGGCTGCTGTGTCAGACTGGATGAGGGCTAGCAAATTGAAACTGAATCCAGACAAGACAGAGGTCCTCCTGGTCAGTCGTAAGGCCGAACAGGGCATAGGGTTACAGCCTGTGTTGGATGGGGTCACCCTCCCCCTGAAGACGCAGGTTCGCAGGTTGGGAGTGATCCTGGACTCATCGCTGAGCCTGGAACCCCAGGTCTCAGCGGTGGCCGGGGGACCTTTGCACAGTTAAGACTCGTGCGCCAGCTGCGCCCGTACCTTGGGAAGTCTGATCTGGCTACGGTCGTCCACGCTCTGGTCACATCCCAAATAGATTACTGCAACGCACTCTACGTGGGGCTGCCTTTGAAGACAGTTCGGAAATTACAACTAGTCCAGCGGGCGGCAGCCAGATTCCTAACTGGAGCATACCCCCCCCCCCCTGTTGTGTCAGCTCCACTGGCTGCCTGTCCAATTCCGGGCTCAATTCAAAGTGCTGGTTTTGACCTTTAAAGCTCTATACGGTTCTGGCCCAGCTTACTTGTCCGAACGCATCAGTCTCTACGTCCACCTCGTAATTTAAGATCATCCTGGCATTTCGGGAAAAAAGTGAAATCCTGGCTATGGGACCAGGCGTTTGCACATTAGCACGATGCGGCACTTTAGATTGGATTGTAATGGCAAGCTGGTGGACATGGCCCAATGCTTCTATTATGGACGGAATACGGTTTTTAACTTATGTGAATGTATATGATGTATTTTAATGCTAATTGTATTTTAGTGTATTTTAAAGCTAGCTGTATTTTAATTCTGACTGTGTTTGGTTTTCTATTATATGTATACTGTGTTTTTGCCGTTGTTAGGCCGCTCTGAGTCCCCCCTCGGGGGTTGAGAAGAGCGGGGTAGAAATGGTGGAAATAAATAAATAAATAAATGCGGGGAATGCTGTACCTGGATTTCAGGAAGGCCTTCCATTGACAAGGCCCCCCATGACCTTCTGGCAAGGAAATGAGTCCAAGGTAGGCCAGGCAAAACTACGGTGAGGTGGATCTGTCATTGGTGATTCTCCCCAAGGCTTCCTCTTCATCCTGGAGAGAAGTGACGAGCGGAGTGCCATCCGCAGGGTTCCCTCCTGGGCCTCCCGGTCCTGCTCAGGATCTTCATTCATGACGTAGACGAAGGGTCAGGAGGCACAAGCATCAAGTGTGCAGACGGGACCATATGGGGAGGGAGAGGCAAGACTCCAGAAGACAGGAGCAGAATTCAAAACCATCTTCACAGACGAGAGAGGTGATGGGCCGAAACTAATACAATTAAGTCCAACAGGTTGGAAGAGACCCCCAAAGGGCATCTAGTCCAATGCCATTTAGCTAGCCAGGAAGGCACAGAAAATACCTACCCAGCCTTCGAAAAACATACAATGTTTAATGGCAGAGAAAAGGAAATGCCAAGAGACAGACTGGGGGACGAGGCCTGGCCTGACAGCAGGACGTCTGGAAAGGATCTTGGCTCCTTGTGGACAACAAGTTAGACTTCAACCAACAATGTGATGCTGCGGCAAAAAAAGGCCAATGGGATTCTGGCCTGCATCAAGAGGAGCCTAGAGCCTTGATCCCAGGAAGCCGTGCTCCCCACGCTCTCTTCTGCCTTGGTCAGACCCCTTGACCTGGAATCACGCTGTGTCCAATTCTGGGCACCACAATGGAAGGAAGAGGTTGATTCTGAGCTGGAATAATGTGTCCAAAGGAGGGCGACCAAAATGATCAAGGGTCTGGAGAACAAGCCCCATGAAGAGCGGCTTAAAAATCTGGGCATGTTTAGCTTTCAGAAGAGAAGGCTGAGAGGAGGCATGATGATAGCCATGTATAAATATGTGAGCGGACATCACAAGGAGGAGGGAGTAAGCTTCCTTTCTGCTGCCCTAGAGACTAGGATGCAATGGAGCCATGGCTTCAAACTACAGGAAAGGAAGGAGATTCCACCTGAACATGAGGAGGAACTTCCTGGCTGTGAGAGCCATTCAACAGTAGAACTCTCTCTCTCTCTCTCTGCCCCGGAGGGAGTGTGGTGGAGGCTCCTTCTTTGGAGGCTGGGTGGCCATCTGTCAGGGGTGCTTTGAATGCAATTTTCCTACTTCTTGGCAGAATGGGGAGGGACTGGGTGATGGCCCGCCAGGGGGTCTCTTCCTACTCTAGGATTCCAAGAGGGAAGGGCTCTTGGCTGGGAGCTTAGGTTTCCTATGGAAGCCCAGCTCTACCTGCGTTTGCAGCCCCTGATGCCTTGACCCTTCCAAATCCCCTTTTTGTAAGCAGGTGTTTCATGAAGAAAAAGAGAAACATCGTAAGTTTGTAATACAGAATGCTAAAACTATGCAGTGCATTGAGTGGCTGCCACAACTACAAAAACAAATCAGACAAAACACATCAAGAAACACTCCCATATAGATGCACAAAGTACACTAACAAATGAGCAAATAGACCTGGGTCTAATTCTAAGAATCTCACAATGAGTTGTGTCCCTTATTATTCTGTTCCCCTCAGATAATCCTATGTAAACACACTTCTACTTTTGAGAACGGCACCGGGAATGTGGCGCAGCTGGCTGGGTGTCAGCTGCATAAGATCTCTACTGACCAGAAGGTCATGAGTTCGAAGCCTGCCCGGGTCAGGGTGAGCTCTCGACCAATTGTGTAGCTTGTTGTCTGTCTATATATGTTGTATGTCTATGGCATTGAATGTTTGCCAGTATATGTGCATTGTGATCCGCTCCGAGTCCCCTGCGGGGTGAAAAGGGTGGAGTATAAATGATGTAAATAATTAATAACACCTGACAGCTAACATTTGTCCCTGTTGTTGTTGTTGTTGTTGTGAAATAGTGACAGAGCAGTCCCAGCCTTTCTTGAAGTTGATCAAAGTCATTCTTCTCGAGTGGGATACCAACGCCCTCCCGTCTCTGAGGATCAACAAGGCTTGCTGCTGTTCTCACCTACTCTAGGCATCTTCCCAGTTTTGTGTCTAAGGGACTGTCCAGCATTCCTAAGAAACAAAACTCTGGTCTCACTATAAATGTATCCTTGTTATCAGCCAGAAAGTAAGAAGGGAAGCTTTTTGAACTGCAAGGCCATTTAATACTCAGCAAGGTAAACAAAGGGGCATGCAAAAATACATCCAACCACCCCATTTCTCCCACATTTCCATATTCCCCAACATATATTTCTCAAGGAACAAAGCAAGCAGAGAGGCTTTGGAGCAAAAGGCCATTTTTAAACATTAAAAATGAACAAAGAGACATGCCACAGAACAATCAAGCACCCACCCCAAAGTAAAAAGACCGACCTTTGAGATGCGGTAAGGAAATGACCCCAAAGTGTCCTTCTTCTCCTCCTCCGTCGTTGCTCCTATTTCCACGCCGCCAGTATGCGTGCCGCCTCCAGGAGCTCATGAGAAGTCCGAGAGGCAGAATGGGCGCTTCTGTGCATGCGCGCGGGGCCAGCCATGCATCGGGTCATCCAGGCCCGCCCCCTTTCTTCTCCTATGACTCTGAGTGGCTGGAGAAGGACGGAGGGAGGAGGAGGAATCCAAAAGAGGGCCCATTCTGCCTCTTGGACTCTGGAGCTTTGGAGGCAGCGCGAGCAGGAGGCGGAGGAGCAACGAGGAGGACTTCTTTGCAGCGTGCAGGGGCTTGTGAAGAGGACCAACAGCAAAAAACCTGGTCAGGGGTCTGAAGATCACCAGGATGAGGCCTGAAGATCACCCTGGTGATCCCGATCACCATACTGAGCACCCCTGACTTAATGTATGTATGAAAAGGTGTGCCTGTCCCTTTAAATGGCTCCTAGGCTGCTATTGGGTGGGGGGGCTGAGTCTGTGGACAGAAGGGAGGTGAGGGTTTGTGAGGGGAGGGTGGAAGGCGCTCCACCCACTTGGCAGCAGCCTCGTCCTCTTTGCCGAGTCTGCTGCTCCCCGCCTCGGAGGCCCCTTGGGCGCTGTTGATGGCACTGCCAGGCTGGGCTGAGAAGAGGACGTGGCCGCTGCCGAGTGGGCGGAGACAGGGTATGGCCCAGCGCCTCCCCCCCCCCCCTGCCCCCCCCCTTATTGCAGACCTGCGAAACAGCAGGTCCACAATAAACGAAACACAATATAGTGAGGGAAGGCTGTATATCCATCTATGGATGGATGGCTCTCTGTCAGGAGGGCTTTGATTATGTTTTCTTCCCCTGGTGAAGGGCGTTGTGTTGCGGTGAGTCCTTGCAGGACCATATTGTGTGTGTGAAGAATGTAATTAGTTTGTTCAGCTTGCCAAGCAGGTCCAGCAACAAGCTTGGGTGTGGTCCAAAGGACGATAACTGTACGAGTGAGTTTGAATGCATTCTGGTGAACCCGCATGGCGTTCTAGCAGGAGATGCTGGAGGAAAACCCTGAAGAAGCCTCACATTTGAGGAGACCAATGGACAAAGGCTTGGCTCTCGGGAGCAAGTTTGGAGGCTCCGGTGTAGTAGCAATTCACTTCAGGTTTATTTTTCATACTTCCTTTGGTGCCAAGATGAAGATGGTTTATTTTCTGTTTGATGCAAAGACTCTGTAAAGATATTGCATGGCTGTTTTGTTTTTCAACTCTGCCAAGGAAAGAGTAAAGATTTTATGTTCACCTTTACTAATGGTCTGCATATTTTTGGCTTTTTGGGCGCTGGGACGTTGGGTTAAAACGCGCGCTGCGTAACAAGTTGCACTGGATGGCCTTCAGGCAGCTTTTCTCAACCGGGGGGTCAGGACCCCTGGGGGGGTCACGAGGGGCTGTCGGAAAGGTCACCAAAGTCCACCAGAAAACACAGTATGGTCATAGGGTTCTGCGTAGTAAGGTTGGCCCAATTCTACCATTTGTGGGGTTCAGAATACTCTTTGATTGTAGGTGAACTATGAATCCCAGCAACTGCAACTCCCAAATGTCAAGGTCTATTTTACCCAAACTCCACCAGTGTTCACATTTGGGCATATTGAGTATTCGTCCAGATCCATCATTGTTTGAGTCCATCATTGGTAGGAGTTCAGAATGCTCTTGGATCGTAGGTTTACTATAAATCCCAGCAACTACAACTCCCAAAACACGAAATCATTTTTAAAGGGATGGCCACTCCTTGAGTTAGTAGGTCACTTGTGGCCAAATTTGGCAGCAATTTGTCCAGCGGATTTTGAGTTATGTCACTAAACACTGAACATTTATATATAGAGGGGGGGAGAGGAGAGATTGAACATCATCTTATATGGGGTTGGTTTATTGATTTATTTACTACATTTTTCTACAGCCATTCTCAGCCCGAGGGCGACTCACGGCGGTTTACAAAGCGGCACTATTCGATGCCCGTAACAATATAAAAGCAGATAAAACATTCACTTACATATTAACACCAATACAAAACATAATAAAACCATACAATCCTCCGCATTTCATTACCAAATCATTGTCCAGCCATTCCAAGATCAGAGTTATCAGCTACACTTTGTTTGGAAACGCCTGCTCAAATAACCAGGTGTTGACTCTTTCACAAAATGTTAAGAGGGTGGGGGCCGATCTAATCTCCCTGGGGAGGGCATTCCACAGCCGAGGGGCCACCGCTGAGAAGGCCCTGTCTCTCGTCCCCGCCAGCCGCACCTGTGAAAACGGCAGGACCGAGAGCACGGCCTCCCCAGATCATCTTAAATTTCTAGGAGGTTCGTAAGGAGAGATACGTTCGGACAGATAGGCAGGGCCAGAACCGTTTAGGGCTTTATAGGCCAAGGCCAGCAGTTTGAATTGTGCTCGGAAGCAGACTGCAGCAAAAACCCAAGGGGAACAGGGGAACTCTATGCTAATGTGGCAGAAATAATTCTCTAAAGCACAATTAACATTAAGTATGAGATATAATGTATGAACCACGTAATAGGAAGGCAAAAGTCACTATAGAAAGATATTCAATCAATAGAAGGTAAATGGCAAAAATACATAACACAAAGGTTACATCACCTACGTTTGAAATGTAAACATGCTTAGCAGTAATATATATAGATATACATCAGTTTGTAAACATTCAAGAGACATTCCAATGAGTCTGCACACTCTATGGTAGAAACAAAGGGTCCAATAGTCCACAGATAGAAATCAGGTGGTAAATATAATACAGGAATTGGCGGTGGGGAAGGTCCCATTCCAGCAATACAGTCAATGTAGCGCTAGTGAGTAGCGAAGGTTGGAGAAAACAGCAAAAGGAAGCGATTCAGTTTGCTAATGAAGTATATCAAATATTCCCGATGGGTTGTAAGAACTGGGCGACAACACACCGGTTCGCTTGAGTCCAAGCTTCATCGGGGGGGAATTGGAACACAAATATTGGAAGGTGCAGAAGTATAAACAGTATCTAGCAAAGGAGAATGTATGTCAATAAATAGGGAAATACAGTAAAGTAGAACGAAGTGTAAAGGGGAAAGTAGGTCACAAACCCAATTGAAAGCCCCGATGCTAATGTAGAATATTAAGTAAAGGCCATACTTGAAGTGAGGTTATAGCTGTAGAAAAAGGAACATATATGAAAAAATAGAACAAAGGAGTTCTAGACCCCAAACATATGCAGCCAATAGAATAGAAAGAAGTAATATAGACATACCATATCATAAGCAAGTAGATGCACGGACATGTTGTAAGTCATCACGGCTGGACAACAATATATCAAGTGAAAAAGGAATAAGGAGAAGCAGTTCTTAAAGAGGCATTTGGTAACAACCAGGTGGAGTCAAGTAAAGAGCTCAGAGATGTGTAAAGGAGGAAAGAGAAGCAGTTCTTAAAGAGGCATTCAACAATCCAAATGCCTCTTTAAGAATTGCTTCTCTTTACTCCTTTATACGTCTCTGAGCTCCTTGCTTGACTTAAGACAGTCTGAGCTCAGATACAACTGTTCCCTCCAATGTGAATTCTATACCTATGTAGATTTCAACTCTCCAAGAAGCTCTTTTCACACGCTATGGGTTTATAGGGTTTCTCCCCAGTGAGTTCATTGATGTGAACATAGATCTGAACTGCAGCTGAAGCTGTGTCCATACTCTAAGCATGTATAGGGTTTCTACTCAGTATGAATCCTTTCATGTATATGTAGATTTCCAATCTCAGTAAAGCTCTGTCCACACTCTAGGCATGTGTAGGGTTTCTCCCCAGTGTGAGTCCTTTGATGTGTCTACGTAGACTTCCATTGTCAGTGAAGCTCTGTCCACACTCCAGGCATTCAAAGGGTTGTTCCCCAGTGTGAGTCCTTTGATGTTTACGTAGAGATGAACTCCAAGTGAAACTCTTTCCACACTCCAGGCATTTAAAGGGTTTCTCCCCAGTGTGAGTCTTTTGATGTCTACGTAGACTTGAACTCTGAGTGAAGCTCTGTCCACACTCCAGGCATTTATAGGGTTTCTCCCCAGTGTGAGTCTTTTGATGTGAACTTAGAGTTGAACTATAAGTGAAACACTTTCCACACTCCAGGCATCTATAGGGTTTCTCCCCAGTGTGAGTCCTTTGATGTTTACGTAGACTTCCATTGTCAGTGAAGCTCTTTCCACACTCCAGGCATGTATAGGGTTTCTCCCCAGTGTGAGTCCTTTGATGTGATCGTAGATGTTCTCTCTGAGAGAAACTCTTTCCACACTCCAGGCATTTATAAGGTTTCTCCCCAGTGTGAGTCCTTTGATGTGAACGTAGACTTCCATTCTCAGTGAAGCTCTTTCCACACTCCAGGCATTCAAAGGGTTTCTCCCCAGTGTGAGTCCTTTGATGTTTACATAGCTGTTCCCTCCGAGAGAAACTCTTTCCACACTCCAGACATTTAAAGGGTTTCTCCCCAGTGGGAGTCCTTTGATGTCTACGTAGACTTGAACTCCGAGTGAAGCACTGTCCACATTCCAGGCATTTATAGGGTTTCTCCCCAGTGTGAATCTCTTGATGTGAACGTAGGTTATTACTCCAAGCGAAACTCTTTCCACACTCCAGGCATTTATAGGGTTTCTCCGCAGTGTGAATCTTTTGATGTGAACATAGGTTATTACTCCAAGTAAAACTCTTTCCACACTCTAGGCACGTATATGGTTTCTCCCCAGTGTGAGTCTTTTGATGTGAACGTAGATGGTCACTCCGAGCAAAACTCTTTCCACACTCCAGGCATTCAAAGGGTTTCTCCCCAGTGTGAATCCTTTGATGTTTACGTAGAGCTGAACTGTGGGTAAAACTCTGTCCACAGGCTAAGCATGTATAGAGTTTCTCTGCCATATCAACAGTAATAAGGGTGTTTAATTGCAATACAGATACTTGACTCTTTTTTTCTTTCTTCTCTGTGAGGTCAAGAGTTCTGCGAGATCATCACCTTGAGAGGATTTCTTCTTCCTATATTATTGGTTTCTTTCCTGCATCCGAGAGGTGGCTCCACAGAATCCTCATTTCCCTGGTTAAGAAAGAAGTGAAAGATTATTACTATTTTATTGATTTATAGCGTGCTTTATCTCTCCTCATGGATACTCAAAGCAGCTCATAAAACATCAGCATACAATTTAAAACATAAAACCCTTCACCATCGGTACAGGATTGGAGGCAGAAGGTTTTGGAAGTTTGCCAAATGGAAAAATTAACGGAAGCTATAAGGGAAGGGAACTCTAAAAGAAACCACAAATGGGATTGGGAGCCACTCAGAAAGTACTGCAGAAAAGAATGTTATGTAGACATAGAGATGTAAATTGACTCATAAGTACCGGTCAAGGAACTATGATGTATTTGATTAATACCAATCGCTTCGCAGAGTTGACAATGTATTTTCCTATCGTAGGGGGAAAACAAACAAACAAACAATTTAAAAAAAAAGGGGGAAAGGTCGGGAAGCTGATGAATGTGACCAACGTTGATGGCAGAACAAGAACTGTTTAAATAAGAAGATGGACGTACTCCTCTCTGGAACCTTTTCCAGAGCACTATCTTTAACTTTTTCATTTTCTATTCTATCCACTAGGTGGATACTCCTAGCGAACTAGCTCTATCTCTTTTCTTTTGCTATCCAAGATACTTTGTATCTATACTTTTATCACACTGTTATCTTTGTTTTTATCTTGTGAAACTAATAAAGATTGTTTTACAAAAAAACATAAAACCCTTCAAACATTAAAACAGAATTAAATATAAACAGTATTTAAAAACCATTAAAACATATTCAAGGTTCAAAACCACAGCACGCCCTGAACTGACCTTTAAAATTATCTTCTTTAAAAGCCTGCCTGAATAAAAAAAAGGTTTAGCCTGCTGCAGTAAGGAAAACATAAGAACATAAGAAGAGCCATGCTGAATCGGACCTCAGCCCATCTAGTCCAGCATTCTGTATCACACAGGGGCCCACCAGTTGTACACGGGGATCTCGAGCAGAAGGGAGGGCAAAACCCTGACCTGCTCCCGACCCCCCCACAACCAGTACCCAGGGAAATCCTGCCTACCTCAACCAACTCCGAGGTGGCACTTGAATGTCCTTTTCAGTAACTACCGATACACTTGGTATCCATGAATCTGTCTAATCCTGCCTTGAAGTTGTTCAGGCTGACAGCTGTCACAACCTCTTCTGAAAGTGAGTTCCATAACCCAATGACCCTCTGGGTGAAGAAATATTTCCCTTTATTAGTCCTAATTTTCCTACCTTGGAGCTTCAGGGAGTGCCCTCTAGTCCTAGTGTTTTGTGATAAAGAAAATAATTTTTCTTTATTCACCTTTTCTATCCCAGCCAGGAGGGGGCCATTTGGGCTTCCTTGAGGAGGGAGTTCCAGAGTCGAGGGGCAGACACCGAGAAAGCCCCCTCTCTCATTCCCACCAACCAAGCTTGAGATGGAAGTGTGACCAAGGGAAGGAAGGGCCTCTCTTGAAGATCTCAGTGACCAGGCAGGTCCATACAAGGCAGTGTTTCTCAACCTAGGGGGCAGGACCCTTGGGGGGCAGCAAGGGGGCATTCAGAGGGGTCAACAAAGACCATAATAAAACACGCATTTCTGATGGTCTTAGGAACCCCTTTGACAGAGAAGGCTGCAGATCTCTCCACCTGTCCTGACACGATAAATAAATATCTCTAAATCTGCACAAAGGAATAACCGTAAACATTGTATACCCACAAGCATTGTGAAATCACATAGATTAGAAGCCTGCTCTTTCTCTTCCCTTTCCATCCCATTTGACCAGACTAGGCCACAGGACCTTCCTACAGGCGAAGATGGCTTTATTCCTCGCATTCCCAGGATTCCAAGGGACATGCCTATCCATTATGTGAGACTGCCCTGACTCCCCTTTGTGGGGAGAAGGCCGGGGTAGGAATGAAATGAAATGAAATAAATAAATGCCATTTCAATTTAGGAGTCTGCAATTCCCAATCCGAGTGGCGTTTGCAATCACCATCAACAAAGCACAAGGCGAATCAACAGAATTGTGCGGTTCCGATCTAGACACAGATCGTTTCTCACATGGACAATTATATGTTGCGTGATCTAGAGTCGGCAAACCAGACAATCTCTATATCTGCAGTATTATGAAATTACATATATTAGAAACCAACTCTTACTCTTTTCTTTCTTTCCATTGAACCAGATTGGGACACAGCAACACGTGGCCGCATATAGCTAGTATACAATACAGTGAACGAATACTCCAAAGAACAGGACCAGGATGCAAAATGACCTCAACAGATTAGAGAACTAATTGGCCAAACTAAGGAAATGAATGTCCGCAAGGGGAAATGTAAGATACAGGATGCATGAAGCCTGGCTACACAACAGAGTTACATGTGAAAGGGATTTTGGAGCCTTCGTGGCCAACAAGGTGAACGTGAGCCAACAGTGCGATGCAGCAGCCAAAAGAGCCAGAGGGGTTTTGAGCTGCATCACAAGGAGTGTCCGGATGGAGGGAAGTCCGGGTGCCTCTCTCTCCTGCTTTGGTCAGACCTCTTCACCTGGAATCACACTGGGTCCAGTTCTGGGCCCCACGGTTCAAAAGAGAGATGGACTTTAAGCTGAAAGGTGAACAGAGGAAGAGGGAGGCTAAAAGGATCAAAGCTCCGGAGACCATGAACAATCCCTATGAGGAGCGTCTAAAGAGCTGTTTAGCCGGAGAAGAGAAGGTTGAGAGGAGACATGGAAGCCATGTACAAACACATGAAAGGGTTTCTAAGGAAGAGGGAGGGGGCTTTCTTTCTGCTCCCCTGGAGACTGGGACTCAGTGGAGCCATGGGTCCAAATGACAGGAAAGAAATTTATTGTTTATTATTTGTGGTATATGTACCCCGTAGCTTCTCACCCCCGCAGGGGGACTCAGCAGGGCTTACATTCGCAGCACTACAGGCCGCAACACCACAATACAATTTAAAATACACCATACAATCAACGTCATTAAAAAGCATTAAAACATTTTAAAAATTACATTAGAAACCACTACATACAACCATAATTAATTAAAGCCATCAAACGGAACACATTGTCAGTCCAGTCTAGTCCAAAATGTCAATCCAGTCAAATCCAAAGGTACAATTTACATCTGCTGCCCAAAGGCCTGGTCCCAGAACCATGACTTTAGTTTTTTTTTTCTAAAAGCGAGGAGAGATGGAGTCGATCTTATTTCGTTTGGGAGTGCGTTCCATAGGCGAGGGGCCACCGCTGAGAAGGCCCTGTCTCTCGTCCCCACCAGCCGCATTTGCGATGCTGGCGGAAGCGAGAGCAGGACATTCCACCTGAACATGAGGAAGAACTTGCTGGCCATCAGGAGACCTGTTCAGCAGTGGAACTCTCTGCCTCGGATTCCAGTGGAAGCTCCTTCCTTGGAGGATTTTAAACAGAGGCCCCAGCAACGTAACAAGGAAAGTCAAGCCACCAAAGACCTCAACTCAGATCCAGACATCATCATTCTCCCAGCGGACAAGGGAATGCCACAGTAATCATGGAAAGAGAAGAAGAAAAGCAAAGATCAGGCAACTCCTGGATCCCACAATAGACAGAAAAACTAAAAAAAACCAGACCCAACCACCAAAAGAACCAGAAAAACTAACACTCTGGTCAAGAACTCCTCAATCCACTTCGACATACGCCAACAACTATGCAGACCGGAAGCCCTCCCACCGAGGCTTTGTGGACTCCCCAAAATCCATAAGGACACCACACCACTCAGATCCATTGTGAGTGCCATTGGATCCCCTGCATATGACTTTGAGAAATTTTTGGCTGCAGGGCTACAAACCCATATTGGGCTCACTATGCACTACATCAAGGACTCAGCCCACTTCATAGAAAACACCAGCAGCCTCAAGCTCAACACCAATGACACGCTGATCAGCTTCGATGTGGTGTCTCTATTTACCAAGGTCCCGGTAGCAGACCCCCTCACACTCATCAACCAGAAGTTCCCAGAAGACACCACAGCCCTCTTCCACCATTGCCTCACCACAAGCTCCTTCCAGGAGGACAATGATTTCTAGGAGCAGAAAGATGGAGTAGCCACGGGGAGGGAGCCCTCTCAGCCCCGTCAGAGCAAACTTCTACATGGAGCACTTTGAAAAACAGGCCCTGGAAACAGCAACAAAAAGCTCACTACACGGCTCAAACATGTGGATGACCCCTTCACCATTTGGAGCCATGGAGAAGGAGAACCAGACACGTTCCTGAACCTCCTGAACAGCATCCGCTCAAACATCCAATTCACAATGGAAAAAGAAAATGAAGGAAAACTGCCATCTCTAGATGTCCTAGTCATCCGCAAACCAGATCAACAATTGGGTCACAGAGTTTACAGAGAACCTTCACACACGGATAGATACCGACATCATCACTCCAACCATCACCCAAGTCAAAAAAGAAGCACCACGAAAGCCCTGGCAAACCGTGCAAAAGGAACCTGTGAAGCCCACCTCCACCAAGGGGAACGGGACCCCCTCAACTGGGCTTGACAGGGCAACGGAGGCTCCGCCACAGGCACCAGAAGAGCTGCAAGACCGAGAAGGAGCCACGAGAGTCAAGACCAAGATCCCGGGGATGAGAAGGGCGGGGTATAAGTACTGTAAATAAATGTAAATAAATAAACTACTGACCGCAGAGAGAAGCTGATGAGGAAATACAACATACAAACTATCTACAGACCCACGAAGGAAATCCCACCAGTGCTCTGTTCAGCAAAGGACAAGAGGGACCCTCTCCCCTCGGCAGGAGTCCAATGTATACCAGGCAGCTGTGGACAAGAAGTCTCCATAGATGGGGACCCCCAAACTCAGCATTGCCCAAACACACATCAAGGGACATGGAAGGCATTGCAGACTACGTCAAAAATGATGGAGGTGGTCCAGATGGATTGGATAACAGAGGTTTTAAGGGAGGCAGATAAGAAGAGAAATGCAAACACCAAAAGTAATTGGGACAAGATACAAGAATATTACAAAACAGAAGTTAATGTAGACTTAAACCTTCTATAAAGGAGGAAATTTCTATACTGTATATAATAATGTTTTTTCTTATTTATATTTTAGGAAGCAGATGTGAAGTATTAGAAAAGCTAAAGTAGTCAGAATATTATATGAATTCGGAGTATTTATTTATTTATTTATTTATTTATTTATTCTTCGATTTTATATTCCGCTCCTCCCTACAGGCTCGGGGCGGGTGACAATAAAAATACACCTGGGCAGGCCAAGTCTCGGCATACTGCCCTACAATTAAACAAAAGACAATTAAAAACATGAGTTCAACATATCACGAGGTACAGGAGATATACAAAAGTATACAAGGGTATACAACATATCATCCAAACAGGCTTAGGTAAATGCTAGCTCAAAAAGAGCGGTCTTACAGGCCTTTCTGAAGGGGATTAATTCCGAGATGGTTCGGACTCTATCAGGCAGAGAGTTCCACAGCGCTGGAGCTGCCGCTGAGAAAGCTCTCTGTCGGGTTGCGGATAGGTGGCAGGAGCGGACTGATGGTATGGTCAACAAATTCCGTTCGTCTGACCGCAGTGATCTCGGGGCAAAGTACGGGTAAGGCGGTCCCTCAGGTACGCAGGCCCTAGGCCGTGAAGTGCCTTGAAGGTCAATACCAGTACCTTGAAGACAATTCGGTACTCAATAGGAAGCCAGTGCAGTTGCCGAAGGATAGGCGTGATGTGATCCCTCACTGACGAGCCCGTCAGCAGGCGTGCCGCGGCATTCTGCACTAGCTTGAGTTTCCGGAGTGTCGACAAGGGAAGGCCAACGTAGAGGGCGTTAGAGTAGTCCAGTCTCGAGATGACCGTCGCTTGGATTTCCGTCGCCAGGTCGTTCCCGGACAGGTAGGGTGCCAGTCGCCTAGCCTGACGCAGGTGATAGAAGGACCCCCTGCAGACCGCGGGAGACCTGAGCCTCCATGGTCAGCAGGGAGTCCAGCTGAACACCCAAGCTCTTAACCGATGATGACGGGCTAAGCTGCTCGCCATCCAGGGTAGGCAACCGGCACCCACCCAGCCCAGGGCGACCGGGCCACAGGATCTCCGTCTTCGACGGGTTCACCTTCAGCCGGCTGGCACGCAGCCAACCAGTCACGGCTTCCAGGCATCGATGGAAACAATCGGGTACGGTATCCGGCCTGCCGTCCATTCTCAGCAGAAGCTGGGTGTCATCCGCATACTGATAACACTCCAGACCAAAGTCGCGGGCCAGCTGGGCCAGGGGCGCATATAAACGTTGAATAACAAGGGGAGAGGATAGCCCCTGGGGACCCCACAGTTAAGTGGGGCCCTCCCGAGACCCCGCCCCCTCACGCGTTGTCCCCGGCCCCGGAGGAAGGAGGCCACCCATTGAAGTGCGGTCCCCGACTCCGGCGCCGGCTAGACGGTGGGTCAACAATGCATGATCAACCGTATCAAACGCTGCTGTCAGGTCTAACAAGACAAGCAGGGCAGACCCGCCCTGGTCCAGCTGGCGCGAGTTGGTCTGTAATGGCGACAAGCACGGTCTCCGTCCCATGCCCAATGCGGAAGCCGGACTGGTAGGGATCAAGTCCAGCTGTGTCATCTAAGAACTGCTGCAGCTGATCCGCTGCTGCCCTCTCAATTACTTTGCCCAGGAAGGGCAAATTGGACACCGGCCTGTAATTGGAGGGAGCCGAAGGGTCTAAATTCGGCTTCTTCAGCAGCGGTCTTACCAAAGCCTCTTTCAATCCCCGGAAGACTCCTTGCTCAAGGGAGCTATTTATGATCGTGCCCAGGGGCCACGTAGCCCCTCCCGGCAAGATCTAATAAGCCAGGAAGGGCACGGGTCGAGGGAGCAAGTAGTTGGCCTAGCTGCAGACAGTAACTTATCAACAGCTGCTGCGTCCAGCAGTTGGAAACGGGTGAAGGTGGGCCCGCCGAGTGGCGGCGGGGTCTCGAGCTCGCTCACTGTATCAACCGTGGCTGGAATGTCCCGGCGGAGACTCGAAATCTTGTCAGTGAAGAAGTTCTGGAAAGCCACAGCTGTTGGAGCCAAACCCCTATCGTTTGGGACAGTTGGGATTGTTGTCAGGGACCGAATTGTTCTAAAAAGTTGAGCTGGGCGTGAACTGGCTGACTCTATCACAGAGGCGTAGTAAACTTTTTTGCCTCCTTGATAGCACGCTCATAAGCCTTCTTGAACTGCTTATAAGCCGATTTCGAAGCTTCGTCACGGAGACTCCGCCACACGTCCTCTAGCTGTCTCCTCCTCCGTTTCATCGCCCGCAGCTCCTCGGTATACCAAGGCGGCGACACTACGGGAATGAGAGCGCCTGGGGCGATCTCGTCTAGGGCAGTGGCGAGATTGGTGTTCCAAGATTCCACCAGCCCATCGATCGAGTCGCTGGGGGGTTCCCAATCCCTTAGAGCATTCAGGAACCGAATGGGTTCCATAAGTCTCTTCGGCCGAACCAAAAATAGGTTCGGCACCCTTACCGGGAGGGGGCCACGTTCAAGCGGACTTCCAAGACACTGTGATCCGACCATGGAACCTCCGTAACGGAGGCTAGGTCACCTGTATTCCGGCCGCGAAGATCAGATCTAATGTATGCCCAGCTTGGTGCGTGGGGCCAGTCCTACACGGTGAGAGTCCTAGTGCGGCGTGGACATTGAAATCCCCCAAGACAATAAGCTTAGGGAACCTCAATGCCCACTCCGCAACCATCTCCAGCAGCTTAGGTAGACTTCCTGCCGGTGCGTTGGGTGCACGGTACACCAGCAGGAAGGCCACACTCTTACCAAGATCCCACACCAGGCCCACACTCCATTCCGGGATGTTCGCCGTCGGAATTGTCTTGGAATTAAACTTGTCACGACTGAGTATGGCCACCCCTCCCCCGCCCCCTCTGTCCTCATCTGACAACTGGCCGCAAACCCAGGTGGTGTTAATCGTGCACGATGACATTGTCGCCCTCCTGTAGCCAGGTCTCTGTGAGACAGGCTATATCGGCCCCCCTCTCTAGGAGGAGGTCCCTGATGGTCCCGGACTTGTTGCGCACGGACCTGGTATTGGCCAGTATCAGAGTTGGAGGAGAGGTACTTTTGGGCTCCCCAACTGCGTGCCTAGGGATAGCTCGAAGGTCAGAGGGCGGGCGAGCCTCTCTTCGGCTCCTCCGCCCTCTCTCATAAGGCCTACGGCTACCGTCCCAATTACCCCTACCCGAGATCACTCATATTGCCCGCCCCTGCACTCCTCTTTCCGATGCATGGTCTAAGTGTTCGGCCTCCCACTCCCCCTCTGAAAAGGGGGGGGGGATGCTGTTGTTGCCCCTCAGTCCGGGGGCCAGGAGGTCCAGACGACTGAAAGAGTGGGACTGCAGGGGTGGTCGCATCCTTGCAACTCCCCCGATTATATTTCTAAGATAATCACACAAGTCACAAATCCCACACATCGAAAAGCATGTTCTATCACTCTATTCTACCCGCATTTATCCTTCAAAGAGTTAATCTATTGCCTGAATGTCTTTTTATATAGTACATTGTCTCAGTATTTGATTAAGCAACAAGGATGGGATGCTTTGCATCAGGAGGCTTTTATGTGTTAGTTCTGTCCCCCCCCCTTGCTTGTATTCTTATTCTTTTACTTTTGAATCCTCTTTTATATGTAAACTGTATTTTGATTTTTGAAACTCATTTGTGTGTGTATATATATATATTACAGTTCAAAAGTTTGGGGTCACATTGAAATGTCCTTATTTTTGATGGAAAAGCACTGTACTTTTCAATGAAGATCCCTTTAAACTAGTCCTAACTTTAAACAAATACACTCTATACATTGCTAATGTGGTAAATGACTATTCTAGCTGCAAATGTCTGGTTTTTGGTGCAAGATCTACATAGGTGTATAGAGGCCCATGTCCAGCAACTCTCACTGCAGTGTTCTAATGGTACAATGTGTTTGCTCATTGGCTCAGAAGGCTAATTGGTGATTAGAAAACCCTTGTGCAATCATGTTCACACATCTGAAAACAGTCTAGCTCGTTACAGAAGCTACAAAACTGACCTTCCTGTGAGCAGATTGAGTTTCTGGAGCATCACATTTGTGGGGGTCAATAGTATAAGGTAATAGAAGTCAATTCTTATAACACAATTGAAGGTATTGTCATGAACCGAGATGTTCTGGTTATTCTTTTGATCAAGGGGACAAATGCGACGGGACCGTCAATGACGTGCAAATAGACAAGAGAAGACCAAATTTGGATTTTAACACTATGCATGTGACATTTATTAAATGTAAATATTGAAACAATAATGTTTGAGCATAAAGGCATAAAAAGGAATACAATGCAATAAATCAGGTTAATATACAAATATTAAAAAGAAACATAAAATCACATTGAACATTTAAACCCTTAAACCACAATCACTCTAAGTATAATATAAAGAATTGATTCAAAAGAAACTAATCACCTTAAAGATTTGATTGGGGCAAAGCACAGCAGCATTCAATCAGCAATTAGCAGCATTTCTTAAGGACATGCATACCTTACACACACACACACAGCAAGCAATCACAAGCTCACACATACACACGCACACGTTGCATTCATACCTTCAAAGCATCTTAAGAGCATTCATACCTTACACACACACACATAGACTCTCACATTGCATTCATTCTGCATCCATACTTACATACATACACTGAGGTAGATGGTGTCGCTTTCCCCAAGTCCATGGCTAGGTGATTTGGGATGAGGTGTTTTCCCCCCAAATCCATAGCCAGGCGACTTGCAGAGAGAGAGAGGCTGGATGGTTCCCCGTCTGGACCAGAGAACCAACAACCTAGTGGCAAAACCTGGGATCTTATATTCATTTTCCTATATTGCCCTCATGCATGGCCAAAACTGACAGTTATCAATTTGATCCCATTCTTCTGTTATTACTCCATTGTATGAAGCCAATGGCATGTCGGCCACTCTCTCTTCATGCTTAGGTTTGTTCCGTACTTCTTCTCAAACTTGAGTGGTTTCCAAGATAAAGGAAAACCCCGCTTCTCTCTGCCAAGTCTTCAGGCCCTCCTCCTCCCAGCATGCATTGCAGATCTCCATGTTTCTCTGGCCTATCTAACACAACTTTGGTTCACATACTTCAGCCATATACATTCACGCATATCATGCTATCCTCACAGTATAAGGTAAGTACTCAATAACTCTAGATGCATATAAGGTGTGGCCTAAAGGCACTAATACAATTTCAGTGAGTATATATCAGCATAAAGTATCCAGGTATTGCATTCATTCACAAACAATAAATCATATGGTTAGCAATCCCAAGCATGGAGACGCCAAATATACACAGTCTAACGCAATAGTGCTCAAATGAACCGCTTAAGTAAGCAAAAAGGTCAACGCCAAAATATAAACCAATAATGTTAGCAACTCACAAGCCCAAAATCCCCAAGTATATTCCAGGAAATCTTGTATTCCAAGTAAACTGTATAAGGGCATCCAAGGAGGGCTGGAGTATAGCGCAAATGGAGAAACTTCCCCATTGCCAGGGCAATCCCTGCGTTGCTGCACTGAGCCGAAAAGTGTTTCCGTATCGGCCAAAACTAGATCATCCAACCTCAATAGGTATTTGTATGTTGCAAACGAGATGAAATAAATGTTGCACACCAGTAACTCTTCATACAGAGTGGTTCTAAGAGACCTGGAAAATCCCGCGTTGTTGGTATGGCCGTAAATGTCGTCAAATGTAGTAAAAGATTATGCTGGCGGCAGGGTGCTCAATGGGAACGTAAAAAAGCCGCAAAGGCAAATGGGACCTGGCTTTCGTGGCTTTTTTTCGTTCCCATTGAACACCCTGCCGCCAGCATCATCTACATTTTACGACATGTACGGCCATACCCAGCAACGTGGGATTTTCCGGGTCTCTTAAAACCAATGCCTTCCTCAAATAACCCGGGCATTGCCTCAGCTAGTGATAATTATAAGAGGAGAAAGGGGGGCACCCTTGTCTCGAGCCTTTGCAGATATCGAACATTTATCTGGACTTTAGCTTTCTGATTGTTCTAAATAGCTTCTATTGCATTAATGAATTGATGACCCAGGTCTAGTTCTTGCATTAATATTTTTTTAAAATCCCAATTGAGGTTGTCAAATGCTTTCTCCGCATCTAGTGCAAGGAAAGCCACTTCCTTTTGGTGGTTAGCTTCAAAATATTCTATCATGTCAATAATAATTCATATATTATCTTTTAAACTACATTAGGGAAGAAAACCTCCAATCCACTCATTAAGGAATTCCTTTAACCTTGTTGCTAGAACGTTTGCAAATATTTTATAATCAGTGTTCAGTAAGGAGATAGGTCTATAATTACATATATATATATATGTTTAGCTGTCTGCTCTTTATTTATCACAATTCACTGGATGATCTTTGGGGGACCCGGCGTTCTCCTCTGCTCTTTGCCGGAAGTTCGGCACTGCTTCCTGTGTCTTCCGGCGCATGCGCTACGTCCATGCCTGTGCCTGTGCGGTTGTCTCATTGTTTGGGGAGATGGGAAATTCCACATGATCTCCCCCAGCAGCTTCATGTAGATGTTAAATAACATCGGGGACAATACTGAACCCTGAGGCACTCCACAAGTCAACAGTTGCGGGGTCAAACAGGTGTCATGCAATAACATCCTCTAGGACTGACCCACCAGGAAGGTTGGAGCCACTGCAAAGCAGTGCCTCCAAGCCCCACCTCTGTGAGGCGTCCCAGAAGGATACCGTGGTCAACGGTATCAAAGGCCGCTGAGAAGTCCAGCAGAACCAACAGGGACACACTCCCCCTGTCGAAGATCATCTACCAAGGTGACCAAGGCTGTTTCAGTACCATGTCTCGGTCTAAAGCCAGACTGTGATGGATCAAGATAATCAGTGTCTACCAAGAACCCCTGGAGTTGCGAAGCCACAACACGTTCCATGACTTTGCCCAAATAGGGGAGATTGGAAACTGGTCGATAGTTCACTAATTGAGTGGGGTCCAGTGATGGTTTCTTCAACAGCCTGTTTTAGGCTGTCTGGAATCTTGCCCTCCTGTAAGGAGGCGTTAACCACCAGCTTGACCCACTCTGCCAAACCCCCTCTTGCTTCTTTAATCAGCCAGGATGGGCAGGGGTCTAGGATGCGTGTGGTAGGTCTCGCCTCGCCAAGCATCTTGTCCACATCCTCGAGCTGAACCAATTGAAAGGAATCCATTAAAACCAGACAAGCAGATGCTTGTGTCACATCCTCAGAGACCGCTGTTAACGTGGCATCGAAGTCAGAACGGATCAGTGCAACTTTGTCCACGGAGCAAATGCTTCACAGCAATCTGCCGAGTTGTCAGGGATCTCGCTCTGAGGTGGATTTAACAGTCCTCTGACAACTCGGAACAGCTCAGCCGGACGGTTCTTCGCGGACGCAATATTGGCTGCAAGAGATGTTTTATAGCAGCCTTTATTGCCGCGTCATAGCTCCTTAGGAAGGACACTAGAGTGCTTGGACTGACCCGCTCCTTTTCCGACGCCACACAAGCTCTAGCCGCCTCTTCTTTCGCTTCATCGCTGCCAACTTCTCGATAAACCAAGAAGCTGGTTTAGCTCAGTTACTCGAGAGGGGGCGTTCTGGAGCGATCGTGTCTATAGCCCTGGCCATCTCCCTAACCCAGAGAGATAACAGAGCCTTGAAGGAGTCACTTATTGAGGAGGCGGACAAATCCCCAAGAGCCCTCAGCAAACTGTCTTTGTGAGAAGCAGATTAAACAGACTACTTTCAAATAAGGAATAAAACAGAAAATAAATAAAGGAGAAAGAAAGGAGCACTGGTAAGTTCCTGGGGTAAATTTGTTGTTTAGATTCTAGTATTGTTTTAGCTGCTAGTAGGTCTTGTTAGCAGCTGCAAAAAGCGGTTGTTTTTCCCTTCCAAGTTGCCTTAAGCACATTCCTTGAAGGGGTGGGGCTTGCTACAGCAGCTTCCTGCTGACTCACATCCTGCCAGGTGGGAGGAGTTAGCCTAGTTTCTGTTTTTTAAATCAGTCAGCAAACTGTCTTTGTGAGAAGCAGATTAAGCAGACTACCTTCAAATAAGGAATAAAACAGAAAATAAATAAAGGAGAAAGAAAGGAGCACTGGTAAGTTCCTGGGGTAAATTTGTTGTTTAGATTCTAGTATTGTTTTAGCTGCTAGTAGGTCTTTGTTAGCAGCTGCAAAAAGCAGTTGTTTTTTCCTTCCAAGTTGCCTTAAGCAAGGGAAGGGGCGGGGCTTGCTACAGCAGCTCCCTGCTGACTCACATCCTGCCAGGTGGGAGGAGTTAGCCTAGTTTCTGTTTTTTAAATCAGTCAGCAAACTGTCTTTGTGAGAAGCAGATTAAGCAGACTACTTTCAAATAAGGAATAAAACAGAAAATAAATAAAGGAGAAAGAAAGGAGCACTGGTAAGTTCCTGGGGTAAATTTGCTGTTTAGATTCTAGTATTGTTTTAGCTGCTAGTAGGCGCTGTATCAGCGCGCGATACAGTATAAACTTGTAAAAAGTCGGAAAAGAAATATCCAAAGACTTGTAAAAATTAAATTAAGTAAATTAAGACCACAACAAACAGTTAATCTACCAAAAAAACATATTAATAAGAAATGGAGGTAGTCAGCTAGCAGTGGGAGGGGGGTTTCCCAGTGTTTTGCATCGAGTGTCACATGTATGACTATCTGCCTGCCGGGCAGAAGTCTTGGGTGTGCGTTCACTGCAGTGAGCTCCTGGCTCTCAGGGAACGTGTTTCTTCCCTTGAAGCCAAGGTAGCAGACCTGGAGAAGCACAGAGAGGAAGTGAGACTGGAGGATAAGATCTCCAGAGATGCAATAGGAGCATCCCACTCCGTGATGAGCAGCCCTCCAACTGCCTTGGAAAATGGGGGTCTTGGGCAGGGAGAACATCAGTCTGAGGAAGAGGGACTGGCTCCCTTAGTTGGGACCCCTTCCTCAGAAGCTGTGCCCATATCTTCTTGCACCAAAGATACTTCTCGACGGGTGGTAGGAGGTGGGCTTCTTGTAGTGGGTGATTCGATTGTCCGGAACATAGAAAGCTGGGTTTGTGATGGACGTGATGACCGCATGGTAAATTGCCTGCCGGGTGCAAAGGTCGCGGACATCACGAGGCATCTAGATAGGCTGGTAGATAGTGCTGGGGTGGAACCAGTGGTCGTGGTACACGTTGGTACCAATGACATTGGGAAGGCTAAGCGGATGGTCCTGGAAGCCAAATTTAGGTTGCTAGGTAGAAGATTAAGGTCCAGGACCTCAAAGGTATCATTCTCGGAAATGCTACCTGTTCCACGCGCAGGGACAGCCAGACAGGCAGAGCTCAGGAGCTTCAATGCGTGGATGAGGCAGTGGTGTCGAGAGGAAGGGTTTAGATTTGTTAGGAACTGGGGAACATTTTCAGGAAAGCCAGACCTGTACAAAAGGGACGGGTTACACTTGAACGAAAATGGAACCAGACTGCTGGCGATTAATATTAAAAAGATTTCAGAGCAGCTTTTAAACTGATTCCTAGGGGAAAGTCGACAGGAGCTGGGCAGCTTCCGGTTCGAGAGGGTGAAATGCCAAGTATGGAGGACGAAATCTACACACAAATGGCTGAGTCAACAGAAAAGATAGATAGTAGTAGTCGAGAGGTAGGACATGGTAGGCCTTCTACAAATTCTCACAAACAGCCAAAGTTGAAAGTGCACCAGAGAAATAAATATAAATGTCTGTACGCAAACGCTAGAAGCCTTGAACAAAAATAGGGGAGTTGGAATATTTGGCAAAAGAAAAATATTGATATTATTGGCATAACAGAAACCTGGTGGACGGAGGAAAACAAATGGGACACAAAGATTCCAGGTTATAAACTGTTCAGGAAAGACAGGAGAGGGAAAAACGGTGGCGGTGTGGCCCGGTACATAACTGACGAGCTAGAATCTCACGAATTAGAACTTCAAGAAATTTCAAACTCACCTACAGAAACATTGTGGATAAAAGTCCCAGGACCAAAAACTAATCTAGCATTAGGGATCTGCTATCGCCCTCCCAACCAAACTCCAGAGGCAGACTGCTATCTGGAAAATGAAATTAAACAGGCCTCAAAAAGCAATACGTTAGTCATAATGGGGGACTTCAAGTATCCCCGAATAGATTGGCCAAATTCTTGTTCTACGCATGAAAGAGAGACAAGGTTCCTCGACATGCTAGCTGATTATTCCCTTGAGCAGATGGTCATGGAACCAACCAGGGAAAGGGGATCCTGGACTTGGTGCTAACTAATGAACAAGATCTCGTTCAAGATGTCCTTGTAACTGAGCCCATAGGTACCAGTGACCACAACACAATAACCTTCAACGTAAGTTTGGATAGCAAACTGTCAGTGAAAACGAACACGGAGACATTAAACTTTCACAAAGGGAATTTCATCAAAATGAGAAAAATTGTAAAGAACAAACTAAAAGGAGCAGTTTAAAAAAAAATAAAATCCCTCCAAAATGCTTGGAAACTGTTTAAAAATACGTTAAAACAGGCCGAAACAGGCAGGGAAAGTCCAAAAGGACACTAGTATGGCTTACAAATGAAGTAAAAGATCGGGAACGGCGGCCCCGGGAGAAGAGGGAGGAGTCGAGGGGGCTGGGCACGGAAGAGGAACCGGCTCCCTTCCTCCACCTTAGCCCCACCTCCTCCGCCTCCTCCTTCCACTTCCCCCTCCGCCGCTCCCATCGGGAACGACGGACGGGGAGGCGGAAGCAGGATGCGGAGGAGGAGGGACTACGGAGGAAGAGGAAGGAGATGCCCTGCCGAGAGAAGAGGCGGCCCGGTATCCTCTCCCCCAGGGCGTCTGGCGACTAAGGAAGGAAGAGAGAGAGTGAATGTGAGAGGTAGAGAGAGAGAGAGGTAGAGAGAGAGGTAGAGTGTGTGAGAGGTAGAGGTAGAGAGAGTGTGTGTGAGAGAGAGGTAGAGAGTGTGTGTGAGAGAGAGGTAGAGTGTGTGAGAGAGTGTGAGAGAGTGTGAGAGAGGTAGAGAGTGTGTGTGTGAGAGAGAGAGGTAGAGTGTGTGTGTGAGAGAGAGGTAGAGAGAGTGTGTGTGTGAGAGAGAGTGTGTGTGTGAGAGAGAGAGGTAGAGAGTGGGAAGTACAGAGAGTGAGAGAGAAAGAGGTAGAGAGAGAGAAAGAGGTAGAGAGGGGGAGAGAGAGTGTGTGTGAGAGAGAGGTAGAGAGTGAGTGAGAGGGAGGTAGAGAGAGTGAGAGTGTGTTAGAGAGAGATAGACAGAGAGAGAAATAAAGAGAGAGAGAGAGTGATAGAGATAGACAGAGAGATAGACAGAGAGAGAAATAAAGAGAGAGATAAGAGAGTGAGAGAGGTAGAGAGAGAGAGAAAGAAATAGAAAGATAGAGTGATAGAGATAGAGAGAGAGAGAAAAAAGAGAGATAAACAGAGAGAGAAATAAAGAGAGGTAGAGAGAGAGAGAAATAGAGAGGTAGACAGAGAGAGTGTGAGAGAGTGATAGATAGACACAGAGAGAAAGAAATAAAGATAGAGGTAGAGAGAGATAGACAGAGAGAAAGAAATAAAGAGAGAGAGATAGAGATAGACAGAGAGAGGGAGAGAGAGGGGGGAGAGAGATAGAGAGATAGAGACAGAGAGATAGAGAGACAGACAGAGAGAGATAGACAGAGAGAGAAATAGACAGAGAGATACAGAGAGAGAGAGAGAGAATGGCGTATGGCACAGCAACGCGTGCCTGGGTCAGCTAGTTTATTATATATTTATTGCTGTGTAAGTCGCCAGGAGCACGCCGGTGGAGAGCGACTCATCAAATAATAAATTGAAATGAAATGAAATTGAAATGAAATATACATATATGTATCTGTGTGAATCATACACAGTGCTTCCTCACTTATCGCAGGTGATCCGTTCCAGGACCGCCCGCAATAAGTGAAAATCCGCAAAGTAGGGAAGCTCCACCCATTCAGCAGCAAGCCTCATCCTCTTCGCCAAGTCTGCTGCTCCCCGCCTCGGAGGCCCCTTGGGCGCTGCTGATGACAATGCCAGGCTGGGCTGAGGCCTGGTCTGACAAGAGGATGAGGTCGCTGCCGAGTGGGCGGAGACAGGGTAAGGCCCAGAGCCTGACTCCCCCCCGGCTTATTGCAGACCTGAGAAACGGCGAGTCTGGAATAAGTGAAACGCAATATAGCAAGGGCTGGATGTCTCTTTGTCAGGAGGGCTTTGATTATGTTGTCTTGCCTTGGCGAAGGGAGTTGCACTGGATGGCCTTCAAGCAGCATTTCTCAACCTGGAAGTGAGGACCCGGGGGGGGGGGGTCACGAGGGGTGTCAGAAAGGTCACCAAAGACCACCAAAAACCACAGTTCGTCGTGGTGGTTCTGCGTGGAAAGTTTGACCCAATTCTATCATTGGTGGAGTTCAGAATGCTCTTTGATTGTAGGTGAGCTATGAATCCCAGCAACTGCAACTCCCAAATGTCAAGGCCTATTTTACCCAAACTCAACCAGTGTTCACGTTTGGGCATATTAAGTATTTGTGCCAAATTTGGTCGAGATCCATCATTGTTTGACTCAACTCCATCATTGGTGGAAGTTCAGAATGCTCTTGGGTTGTATGTTTACTATAAATCCAAGGAACTACAACTCCCAAAAAGACAAAATCATTTTTTAAAGGGATGGCCACTCCTTGAGTTAGTAGGTCACTTGTGTCCAAATTTGTCAGCAATTTGTCCTGCGGATTTTGAGTTATAATGTCACTCAAAACAAACAGAACATTGATATATAGAGAGGGAGGGAGAAAGAGATTGAGACTGAACATCTTATATGGGGTTGGTTTACCCTCCGGTATGCTAGTTAAACCGAATGATCATGTCACAAAAGGATGTATGTCTAAAAAGAGTATTGCCAACATTAAAAGTTTGCAAAAGTCTTAGAGAGTGTCTCTGGGGACAGATACCACTGTTCTCGCCAATGTGAATTCTAGGTCTATGTAGATTTCAACTCTCCAAGAAGATCTTTTCACACACTATGGGTTTATAGGGTTTCTCCCCAGCGTGAGTTCATTGATGTCAACATAGACCTGAACTGCAGCTGAAGCTTTGTCCATACTCTAAGCATATATATAGGATTTCTCCCCAGTGTGAATCCTTTGATGTCTACGTAGACTTCCATTCTCAGTGAAGCTCTTTCCACAGTCCAGGCATTTAAAGGGTTTCTCCCCAGTGTGAATCTTTTGATGTGAACGTAGATGTGAACTCTGAGCAAAACTCTTTCCACAGTCCAGGCATTTAAAGGGTTTCTCCCCAGTGTGAATCTTTTGATGCTTACGTAGACTTCCATTCTCAGAGAAGCTCTGTCCACACTCCAGGCATTTAAAGGGTTTCTCCCCAGTGTGAGTCCTTTGATGTGAATGTAAACCTGAATTGTTAGCAAAGCTCTTTCCACACTCCAGGCATGTATAGGGTTTCTCCCCAGTGTGAATCTTTTGATGTGAACGTAGATTTCCATTCTCAGAGAAACTCTGTCCACACTCCAGGCATTTAAAGGGTTTCTCCCCAGTGTGAGTCCTTTGATGTGAATGTAAACCTGAATTCTCAGAGAAGCTCTTTCCACACTCCAGGCATGTATAGGGTTTCTCCCCAGTGTGAATCTTTTGATGTGAACGTAGATTTGAACTCTGAGTGAAGCTCTGTCCACACTCCAGGCATTTAAAGGGTTTCTCCCCAGTGTGACTCCTTTGATGTCTACGTAGATTTCCATTCTCAGAGAAGCTCTGTCCACACTCTAGGCATGTATAGGGTTTCTCCCCAGTGTGAGTCCTTTGATGTGAACGTAGATTTGAACTCCAAGTGAAGCTCTGTCCACACTCCAGGCATTTAAAGGGTTTCTCCCCAGTATGAGTCTTTTGATGTGTACGTAGACTTCCATTCTGAGTGAAGCTCTGTCCACACTCCAGGCATTTAAAGGGTTTCTCCCCAGTGTGAGTCCTTTGATGTGAACGTAAATCTGAACTCTGAGAGAAACTCTTTCCACACTCCAGACATGTATAGGGTTTCTCCCCAGTGTGACTCCTTTGATGTTTACGTAGACTTCCATTCTGAGTGAAGCTTTTTCCACACTCCAGGCATGTATAGGGTTTATCTGCCATATCAACAGTAATCAGGGTGTTTAATTGCGTCCCTGTTTAAGGTCTGGAAGAAATACAAAGGAAATTTATACACAAAAATTCCAATGTGGATATCTCCAATTGAAGCCTTTCAAATAAAAAATTACACAAAGAGAATTGGCCGACATATAAAGATCTGTTTAAAAAAGAAGAGAATAATATCTACTTGAAAAAACAGGACGAATTAACAATCTAAAATATTAATTGGTACCAATCTGATCAGATAAAAATGAGATTCGTAGAAGATAATAAAATAGGATGGGAAGAGACAATTTCGGGGTGGGGGGCAGAAAAATACTTTTTCAAACTGAAAAAACTGGGTAAATTATATAAATACATATGATAAAAGTCCAATAAAAGAATATATGAAAAAATGGACGGCAAACATTGGATATAATATCGCAGTAGAAGAATGGGAGAGAATGTGGAGAAACACTGAGAGATGAGCTCTCAGCCTCAGGTCCCCCTGGTGGCCAGAGTTTGCCACTGTTCGTCTTTATGTGTTGTATGTGGAAACGGCAGGGATTGTCTGCTAAGTATGTGTAACTGTAATCCGCTCTGAGTCCCCTTCGGGGTGAGAAGAATGGAATATAAATAAAGTAAATAAATAAAATCAATAAATAGATGGCCACCCAGACTTTAAACGAAACCTCCAAAGAAGGAGCCTCCACCACACTCCCTCCGGAGTTGTTGTCTATATGTGTGTACTGTGTATGTGGAAACGGCAGGGATTGTCTGCTAAGTATGTGTACCTGTAATCCACTCTGAGTTCCCTTTGGGGTGAGAAGAGCGGATAATAATCAAGTAAATAAATCAAGTAAATAAATAAATATGCCTATTCTTTAAAAGAAAACATATTAAAGATGATGTACAGATGGTCTATCACTGCTGCCCAATTAGCAAAAATATACAAAAACAATTAATCAAATGGCTGGAAATGTCAGAAAAATAAAGGGCCTTTCTTCCACCAATGGTGGTCATGTGAGGTAGTGAAAAAAAATTGCAAAACGGTTCACGAAACAACGCAAGAAATACACCAAATTAACTTCACTTCAAAACCTGAACTGTACCTTCTAAATATTGCAGGAATAAAAAAATGCCAGGATCACATTGGCAAGATATTGGAAAAGAAAGGAATTACCGAACAAAGAAGAATGGCTCTATAAACTATTAGAAATCGCAGAAATGGACAAATTAACAACTTTATTAAGAAATAACTCATCAAAACAATTCAATGAAACATGGAAACTGCTAGTATTTCCTTCTTTCTTTCTTTAAAACTTGTATATACCAATCTTCTCAACCTCCGCAGAGGGACTCAGGCCGGTTATATAGTATTATATATAAAAAATTAGAAAAATGTCAATTTGAAAGGACTATGGATTTAAAAATTAGAAATTGCAAACAAAGTAAATATATTTTCATTTAACTCTTGTAGCTCAACGTGAAGTCAAACTGTTTTTAGTCACCTTTTATGTCCCCACTAATACGTCTATCCTATTCACAACAACAACCTATCCCCACCCTACCCCTATGTAACCCCAAGGTTGAAATGTCTTTGCTGTGTGCATGTTTATGTACTTGTATATGTTGAACGTATCTCGGAGAGAAACGACACCGCAGAAAGAACCGCAACTTGTTAACAAAATCACCCAAGGAGACTTTCTGCTGTGCTTTCTGCAACTAGACTTGCCTATCTAGGATCGGCCTTTTTAGTCATCAACGCTTGTAGAAAGCGTGGGATGAGTCCTTCCTAAGAACCTTCGTTCGTGAAGAAAAACCAAGGAGATATGTTGTATATGTACATATGTGACTATCATAAACGTTTGTATTTTTAAAAGGGTGTTTAATTGCAATACAGATACTTGACTCCTTTTTCTTTCTTATCTGTGAGGTCAAGAATTCTGCGAGATCATCACCTTGAGAGGATTCCTTCTTCCTATATTATGGGTTTCTTTCCTGCATCCAAGAGGTGGCTCCACAGAATCCTCATTTCCTGGTTAAGAAAGAAGTGAAAGAGTATTATTCAATCAATCAATCAACTTTATTTCTTATGAGTCGCCCTCCACCAAAGGTGCTCTGGGCGACTTACACAATTAAAATAAACAGGTTACATAGTCACCGCTTGTTACTTAACAATCATAGGCTCTTCTGAAGAGCCATGTCTTGAGTGCCCCTAACAATGTATGTAGATCAGGGTGGCTCTTTGGTCTGGCGGCAGGGAGTTCCACAAGGTTGGGGCTACAATGGAGAAGGATCTCTGTCTTGTGGACTCCAAACAGACCTCTCTAGGCCAGGGACATAAAGATTCTTATATGTCGCCTCTACCAAAGGTGCTCTGGGCGACTTACACAATTAAAATAAACAGGTTACAGACGTGGCAGTCTCTGGTGGTGGAGTGATTAAACGGTCTCTTAGGTATGGAGGACCCTGACCTCGAAAGGACTTGAATGCTAGGAACAGGGTCTTATAGACGACTCTGTGTTCAACCGGCAGCCAATGCAAGCGCTGCAGAGATGGCGTTATATGGCACCTCATTGATGTTTTTGTGAGAAGTCTAGCGGCTGCATTTTGCACAATTTGTATCTTGCGGTGCTGCTCGAGGTGTAAGCCACGTACAAAGCATTGCAGTAATCCAGCCTCGACGTAACCGTGGCATGGATTATCGTAGCCAGTGCCTCTGTGGGGTAAATAAGGCGCCAACTGCCTCGCTGGCGTAGATGAAAGAAGGCCCTTTACCAGTGGAGGCAACCTGGGCTTCCATCGCCATTTTGGAATCCAGGATAACACCAATGAGACTCTTCACAGGGGGGGGATGGGGCTAACGGCTCCCCTTCAAAAGATGGTAATAGACCGACCAATTCTGATGGGCAGCCAGGCCACAAGATTTCACTTTTTGCTGGATTTACTTCCACTTATGGGCACGAGCCATCTTGTCATCGCTCCAAGACACCGGGTGAAGTTATCTGGTACTGAAGTTGTTCCAGGTTCTAGTTTTAGGACAAGCTGGGTGTCATCAGCGTATTGGAAACATTCTAATCCAAATCTCCGGACTAGCTTGGCGAGAGGTCGAACATAGATGTTAAACAGCATTGGCGATAGAATAGCGCCTTGGGGTATATTTATTATTTATTTCCACCATTTCTACCCCGCTCTTCTCAACCCCCGAGGGGGGACTCAGAGCGGCCTAACAACGGCAACAATTCGATGCCAAAAACACAGTATACATGTAATAGAAAACCAAAAACAATCAGAATTAAAATACATTAAAATACAGTTAGCATTGAAATACATTAAAATACAATTAGCATTAAAATACATCATATACATTCACATAAGTTAAAAACAGTATTCCGTCCATAATAGAAGCATTGGGCCATGTCCACCAGCTTGCCATTACAATCCCATCTAAAGTGCTGCATCGTGCTAATGTGCAAACGCCTGGTCCCATAGCAAGGATTTCACTTTTTTCCTGAATGCCAGGAGGGATGGGGTTGATCGTATATCAATTGGGAGTGCGTTCAACAGACGGGGAGCCACCACCGAGAAGGCCCTATCTCTCGTCCCCACCAACCGCATTTGAGTAGGCGGGAGCAAGAGCAGGGCCTCCCCGGATGATCTTAAATTAAATTGCGAGGTGGGACGTAGCGGCTGATGCGTTCGGACAAGTAAGCTGGGCCAGAACCGTATAGAGCTTTCAAGGTCAAAACCAGCACTTTGAATTGAGCTCGGAATTGGACAGGCAGCCAGTGGAGCTGACACAACAGGGGGTGGTATGCTCCCTGTATGTAGCTCCCGTTAGCAATCTGGCTGCCGCCCGTTGGACTAAGTGCAGTTTCCGAACTGTCTTCAAAGGCAGCCCCACGTAGAGTGCGTTGCAGTAATCTATTCGGGATGTGACCAGAGCCTGGACGACCGTAGCCAGATCAGACTTCCCAAGGTACGGGCACAGCTGGTGCACAAGTCTTAACTGTGCAAAAGCTCCCCTGGCCACCGCCGAGAACTGGGGTTCCAGGCTCAGCGATGAGTCCAGGATCACTCCCAAGCTGCGAACCTGCATCTTCAGGGGGAGTGTAACCCCACCCAACACAGGGGTACTCCACAGTCAAGAGGATACTCAGATACTTGGCCCAGCCACTCCACTCATTGTCCGGGACAGAAGCCAGATTGAAATGGATCCAGGCCATCCGTGTATGTATTGTGTGGCATCGAATTGTTGCTGTCTGTTAGGCCGCACTGAGTCCCCCCTCGGGGGTTGAGAAGTAGCGGGGTATAAACACTGGAAATAAATAAATTATATGGCTGTTTTTATCATATTATGATGTGTTTTGTATGTGGGCATTTGTTGCCGCTTGTTCACCGCCTCGAGTCGCCTTCGGGCTGAGAGAGGCAGTATAGAAGCCTAGGTAATAAATAAATAATAAATAAAGCGGACAGAGCGAGGCTTGGGAGAAGGGAGCCCGAGTAGAGAAGAAAAAGTGTTTGGCAGGAGGGGGAAGAAAGGGTATTGGAGGTTCCAATTTTCCACGGCACACCCGATGATCCCTCACTGCACACTGGTTGGGAAACACTTCCCTAGGTTTCCATAGAATGGATAAAATCCTGGTCATAGGGAAGTTGTAATCAAAGTTGTAATTATTATTATTTTATTGATTTATAACCTGCTTTATCTCCCCTCATGGATACTCAAAGCAGCTGAACATAAAACATCAGCATACAATTTAAAACAAAAATATACAGACATTAAAACAGAATTAAATATGAACTGTATTTAAAAACCATTAAATCATCCTCAAGGTTCAAAACCACAACACCCCCTGAATTAATCTTTAAAATCTTCTTCTTTAAAAGCCTACCTGAATAAAAAAAGTATAGCCTGCTGCAGTCAGGAAAACAGCCAGGAGGGGCCATTGGGGCTTCCTTGAGGAGGAGATCCAGAGTCGAGGGCAGACACAGAGAAGGCCCTCTCT
>JARBWK010000163.1:0-55988 GCA_030556195.1 Anolis apletophallus | reverse complement strand
AAAGACCAAACTTGGCACACAATGCCCCCCTTTCGAGGAGGGTGGACCATGGATGATGGGATTTCCGTTGGTCATGGGGGTTCTGTGTGCCGAGCCCGCTGCGACCCTCATCCAGTGATTGAGGAAGACCACACTTCGCACACAAAGCCCCCATGACCCAATTTACATCCGGGTGCAGTTCGGAGGAGGGCCGACCACAGATGATAGGACTTGAGGTACCTTAACTCATTTCCCGAGACTGCTGCGACCCTCATCCAATGACTGATCAAGACCAAACTTGGTGCCACGGACTGCCGCCACCCCCGACTTTCTCTGCGCGCTTTCTGCAACCCACAGACCCGTCTAAATAGCCTTTTGGGATCACGTCGGGGTCACCAAGATGAAGCACAACATTGGGGAGTTATGGAACTCCGGGTGGCAAGTTTACTTCTTACCAAAACGGCGCGTAGACGTGCGGGCGCAAGGATGAGGAACCACGCAACAACTTCACTGCTCGATGTGAAATCAAAGAGATTTATTGATTAACACCAGCTGGTGGGGTTGCCAACAGAACAAGCTGTTATCAGGGGCAAACGGCCCCGGTCACTCTTAACACAAAGCATATATACCCCTCATGGCGGCATCTCCAAAAGCCCGCCCTCCTTCATGGATTTTTCACAAACATCATTGGCTGGTGTTACACAGCATTTCATTAATCCAATAAAACATTACATTTTCATTAGCATCACATCTCAAACCCCTCCTATGTGTTAGAACAATGAACATTTCTAAGTTAGTCTTTCCCACAGTACAAATATCAGTGGCTGGGACTCTCATGTTCCCAAGTAGCAACATTTCATATCTGCCTCTCCTTGCCAGCAACGGAGGGGGCAGAATCCCTCTGCTCATGCGCAGTTCTTCTCCCTTTGGCACTGATGTCAACAAGTAGCACGCCTTGTACTGTCAGACCAATCTGAGCCTACGTTATCTCACGCTAGGCACGGGGTGTACTTTAGCAAATCATAGCATTGATTAGAAACACCAATCACAGTGTAGCATTCACGGAGCAAGTGCCTGCCTGATTCTTGGCACAGAAACCCACTTTTCTAAGCTCTACACGTGTGCAGCATCACTCTCTGACTGTACTCCTGTTGGAAAGTCCCAACACCGCTTTAGAGGGTGGACCATGGATTATTTATTTATTTACTTATTTATTTATGTTTCAAACTTTTACACCGCCACTCCCCGGAGGGGAGTTTGATTAATAACACAGCAACAATACAAGAACAGACATTACAGGAAAAAAAACATTACAGGGTTAGCACATAAATAAGGAAAGGAGCATAGGGTCCCATGCACTATGGCGGCAGTTGTCGACCATCGAAGGGGGGTAGCCGCGGGGCTCCCAAGGGGCCTTGTAGGATCACAAGGTTGGGAAGGGGACCCTAGAGCCCTGTGCTCTCGATGGGTATCTCTTTACCAGTCCAGCGACCAGGGGCGGTCCTACAGGTAGGCCAAGGAAGAGGCCGCATGGGTCGCCATCTGGGAAGGGGCGAATTCCCCCGCCCTCCGGGCGCCGGCGCCAGACAGCGTCCTGGCCCTGCCGATGTTCCTCAGGCAGTGCCGCGGCTGCCTGCTTTTGGGCCCGAACACGGTGACCCAATTGGGCAGGCAGGAGCGGAGACAAAGGAAGAGGAGGAGAGCCAAAGGGGTATTGGCGACGTATTGCCTCCTGACAGCCGCCACCGGAAGTAGCCGCCGCGTGCTGAGGCGAACTCCCTCGCCAGGCCCAATCACGTGTGAACCCTACCACAACCGCCCACCAGCCGGGGGCATCAAGAAGGGACAGGCGCAACTGCGCAGGCAAATAGTAATATATAATATTTTATTTTACTTTATTTTGGGTTTTTGAGTTTTATAGGAGTAATGAAAATATTTAGTAGAGGATAATTTTATTTAAATAAATAATTTTATTTATTATTTTATAATAATAATAATATAATAGAATGTTATATTATAATGTCAATATATTATAATATAATTATATTGTAATATTGTATAATATAATTATGATATAATATAGTATGAGTATGTACTACAGCAGGGCTGTCCAACAGACGGCCCGCGGGCCGTACATGGCCCCTGAGCCCCTTGCCCGCGGCCCTCCTCTCCTCCGTAAAAAAAAAATCCAAAAAAAAGTTCCCGAAAAAAATTCAAAAAAAAATTCCTGAAAAAAAATTTAAAAAGTGCGCATGTGCGCAGTTTTGCCTGCTTCTGACGCTGGCGTGACGCTTTGGGAGGGAGTGGCTCCTCCCTCTCTCCCAAAGCATTACGCCGGCTTCCGCGGCTGCCGTGATGCCTTGGAAGGGAGGGGGGGTCCCCCACGGCGCCTCCCTTTCTCCCAAAGCGTCAGAACAGCTGTTCTGATCATGGGGGAGCGCCAAAATAATGTTGGGGGCACCAAAATAATGTTCGCTTACCATATAAAATTACCTTAGACCGCCCCTGCCGGCGACCTGACTCAAGGGCTGACGGTTCTCCAAGGGACGTTTCGGAGCTCTATGGTTTGAGCTCCAGAATGTCCTCGGGTGAAATGTCCTCTGTGTTCCCGAACTGAACACTCTAGGCCTCTTCTGCCATTGGCGACCGTTAACATTCCCAACAGTCTTGGGAGCTCTGTGCTCGCGATGCAACGTTGATCCGGTCCTAGACTGGGAATTCTGGTTGTTTCCTCGCTGCTCTTCGGTGCGGCCGGAAGTTCGCTCTTGGCGACTCTTTCCCTTCCGCCGTCATTTCCGCTTTCTGGGTTGATGACACGATTTCCGGTGGGAGGTCGCTGTCAATTTCCGGTCTTTGGCTGGAGATGACATCCGGTCCTCTCCAGCGTTTTCAAGGCCAGTCGCCATGTTCGAATGGCCCTCGACCAGCCATCCTGCTCCCCTCTCAAGACCTCTTCGGCGGGAGGGGGGGATTCGAGGCGGCCGACAGGATCTCCGAAATGTCCAAGGCCGGCATAGAACCTCCAAGGATGGGCCGGCTCAAACCATCTTCCAATGGCGGATGCCCGGGTGGTGGGGCAGAGTCAAGTCCTGGGTTCTGATCGGCTGCTGAAGGAATTATGGGACTTGAAGTACCTTCACTCACTTCCCGAAACCACTGCGAGCCAAATAAACAACTGATAAGGACCAAACTTGGCACACAATGCCTTTCTCAAATAACCCGGGCAGCGCTGGGTCCCCAAGCTAGTAAATCTATCTATCTATCTATCTATCTATCTACCGTATCTATCTATCTATCTATCTATCTATCTATCTATCTATCTATATAATAAAAGTCAGTGTTTGCGGGCGGGCGGTGGGCGGGCGGTGGGCGGGTGGTGCGACCGAGCGAATATGTGCCAGCATTTCGATTGGCTCCCACTGTGGGATAATTTGCATAAAGGACTCCCATTGGCCAGCCAACACGAACATTCTGACCATCTAAAGTGCCGGGGGGGGGGGGTAAGGAAAAGGCCTGAGGCAGTCAGGCATGGTGGGAGTTTAAGTCCAAAACACTTTGCAGCCCCCAACAATGAGACAACAAAACCAAACTTGGCACACAGAATCCACAAAACCCACTTTACGTCTTGGTGCAGTTTGAGGGAGGATGGGCCATGGATTTGTTATCGAACAGCTGCCAATCCCCCAGGCCGGCTGTCTGACAACCGGGCAAGCCCCGTGGACCGACCACGGGGCAGAGACCGCGAGGGTTCAGTTAACCTGGCGAGCCCGGAGCGACTAGGTCCTCGTAGCCTACCCGCCTCCCGTAGATCCAATTATGCTCACCAATACTGCAAGGTAGAAGCCACGAAATTGTTTATTCTGCTCAGCTGAGAGGATGCGAACCGCAATTCCTGATTCCATAAAAGAACGCATGCATGTACATTCAAAACATTGGTTTTGAAGGTTACAGAACTGTCAAAACAATTGAATTTCCCGCCTGCCCCCCTTCTGGGCCGGCTCCGTCGGTGATTGGTCGGAACGTTGAGACCAGCTGATGGGCGGGATGTTGACCGGCTCTGGGGAGCCTATCGGTGCTTACTCCCATTCGCCATCCTAGCCAATCAGGAGTCTGTGGCCATATATGGAATGTCCGGGAAGGGGAGCTTAGACGGAAATCGCTGTCAATATGGCATATGAATAAAACAAAAGAATCCTGGCCAGGTAAACGACCTGGGGTGACACCTGGGAGTGATGGGATTAATGAGATGGTGTGTCCCATCCGTATGTGAATGGGGAAGCAGAGGAAGAAAGGCCTGGTGATTCACTCAGACCCCTTTGGTGACAAAAGGACTTATTTTGGGGGCACACCTGGGTTCCGAGGCCAGCTGTGGCACCCGCTGTGAAGAACAAACTTTTATTGTCCAGGCTCCAAAGGCGAGTTTAGTTAGACTGGAAATCCGACCGTTAAACCTGCCTCAGGACTGATGGAACGTGGGGCTTAAGTCAAGAGCTTAGCTTATCCATAACAAGATTTACATCAGAAGGCGCATGCAATATGAATATGGTGATCCGCAAAGAATTCGGGAGCAGGGCGCAGTCGCATTTCCTCTTGACAAAACATAGTAAAACACCCTCAAGGCAATCTTTCTTAACCGAGGGCAAGGAGGGGAGGGAAGGGTTACAAGGGAACAAGGGAGGCATGGGAACAATATTGTACAGATGCACAGATACAGGGATGAACCTTTATTATGATTTCTGTTTTCCTGATGTCAGCCCAACACAAACAGATGTGGCCGCCCGCTTCATAGGCCAATTCCTTTCTCGAAACTTTTCTTTCTGAGTTCAAAGACGTCTCAAGAGTGAGGGGAGAGGAAAAGAGGAGAACAAAAGATAAAAATTGTAAAGCAAAAAACAAGTTCCTTTCCTCCCTTTGGGGGTCCCGAACCTGGGACTCCCGTCCCAACCGGCCTTGGCCCTGCCGCTTGAGCTACCGCATCTTTCCCTCGGATGCAGCTCTCCTCGCAGTCTTAAGGCGCCCAAGAAGCGGGAGGAGAGAAAAAAAATATAAAAATTCAGGAGAAATAGGGAGAAAGCCAGAAAGAGAGAGAGAACCCTTTTGGCCAGACTCCAGCGGGGCTTAGGGAAAGGACGTGTGGGTTTCCACCCAGGAACAGGCGTGCGTGCTGAAGTTGGGACTTGTTCACTCACGGAACGACCTGCGGCTTGAGATCTGTTGGCCTCGACAACAGATTGGCCAGCATTCCAACATCCCAAATCTCAAAGGTGCCAGGCAGAGTTCTTTACAAAAAGACTTTCTTTCCCTGATTTTACAAACTAGGCCTCAGCCTGAATTGACAGTAAGGCTTCCTCAACTTGATTTTTGAGACTAGGCCTCAGCCTGAATTGACAGTAAGGCTTCCTCAACTTGATTTTTGAGACTAGGCCTCAGCCTGAATTGACAGTAAGGCTTCCTCAACTTGATTTTTGAGACTAGGCCTCAGCCTGAATTGACAGCAAGGCTTCCTCCACTTGATTTTCGAGACTAGGCCTCAGCCTGAATTGACAGCAAGGCTTCCTCCACTTGATTTTTGAGACTAGGCCTCAGCCTGAATTGACAGTAAGGCTTCCTCAACTTGATTTTCGAGACTAGGCCTCCGCCTGAATTGACAGTAAGGCTTCCTCAACTTGATTTTTGAGACTAGGCCTCAGCCTGAATTGACAGCAAGGCTTCCTCCACTTGATTTTCGAGACTAGGCCTCAGCCTGAATTGACAGTAAGGCTTCCTCAACTTGCTTTTTTGAGACTAGGCCTCAGCCTGAATTGACAGCAAGGCTTCCTCCACTTGATTTTCGAGACTAGGCCTCAGCCTGAATTGAGAGTAAGGCTTCCTCAACTTGATTTTCGAGACTAGGCCTCAGCCTGAATTGACATTAAGGCTTCCTCAACTTGATTCTCCTGACTAGGCCTCAGCCTGAATTGACAGTAAGGCTTCCTCAACTTGATTCTCCTGACTAGGCCTCAGCCTGAATTGACATTAAGGCTTTCTCAACTTGATTCTCCTGACTAGGCCTCAGCCTGAATTGACAGTAAGGCTTCCTCAACTTGATTCTCCTGACTAGGCCTCAGCCTGAATTGACATTAAGGCTTCCTCAACTTGATTCTCCTGACTAGGCCTCAGCCTGAATTGACATTAAGGCTTTCTCAACTTGATTCTCCTGACTAGGCCTCAGCCTGAATTGACATTAAGGCTTTCTCAACTTGATTCTCTGACTAGGCCTCAGCCTGAATTGACATTAAGGCTTCCTCAACTTGATTCTCCTGACTAGGCCTCAGCCTGAATTGACATTAAGGCTTCCTCAACTTGATTCTCCTGACTAGGCCTCAGCCTGAATTGACAGTAAGACTTCCTCAACTTGATTCTCCTGACTAGGCCTCAGCCTGAATTGACATTAAGGCTTCCTCAACTTGATTCTCCTGACTAGGCCTCAGCCTGAATTGACATTAAGGCTTTCTCAACTTGATTCTCCTGACTAGGCCTCAGCCTGAATTGACATTAAGGCTTCCTCAACTTGATTCTCCTGACTAGGCCTCAGCCTGAATTGACATTAAGGCTTCCTCAACTTGATTCTCCTGACTAGGCCTCAGCCTGAATTGACAGTAAGACTTCCTCAACTTGATTCGCCTGACTAGGCCTCAGCCTGAATTGACATTAAGGCTTCCTCAACTTGATTCTCCTGACTAGGCCTCAGCCTGAATTGACATTAAGGCTTTCTCAACTTGATTCTCCTGACTAGGCCTCAGCCTGAATTGACATTAAGGCTTTCTCAACTTGATTCTCCTGACTAGGCCTCAGCCTGAATTGACATTAAGGCTTCCTCAACTTGATTCTCCTGATTAGGCCTCAGCCTGAATTGACAGTAAGGCTTCCTCAACTTGATTCTCCTGACTAGGCCTCAGCCTGAATTGACAGTAAGGCTTCCTCAACTTGATTCTCCTGACTAGGCCTCAGCCTGAATTGTCAGTAAGGCTTCCTCAACTTGATTCTCCTGACTAGGCCTCAGCCTGAATTGACAGTAAGACTTCCTCAACTTGATTCTCCTGACTAGGGTTCAGCCTGAATTGACAGTAAGGCTTCATTAACTTGATTCTCCTGACTAGGCCTCAGCCTGAATTGACAGTAAGGCTTCCCCAACTTGATTTTTGAGACTAGGCCCCCAAAAATGACAGAACAAGACTACAGTTGGCACACAGACACCCCCCCCAGACCCACTCTACATCCTGGTGCAGTTTGAAGGAGGGTGGACCATGGAGGATGGGACTTGCTGTACCTTCACTCACTTACTCTGACCAGCACGGGTGGCGGACCTGGAACAAACTTGGCACACATAACCCCCATGAGGCCCTTTACGTCTTGGTGCAGTTTGGGAAAGATGGACCACGGATTATGGGATTTGTAGTACTTCGAAGTGCTTTGCTTCCCAGAGACCACTGTGGCCCCCAACAAAACCCGATAAATATCAAACTTGGCACGCAGAGCCCCCATGACCCACTCTATGTCCTGGTGCAGTTTGGAGAAGAGCAGAGCATGGATGATGGGGCTTGAAGTACCTCCCACTCACTTCCTGAGACCGCTGCGACCCTCATCCAATGACTGATCAAGACCAAATTTGGCGCGCAGAACCCCCTACATCCTGGTGCAATTTGGAGGAGGATGGGCCATGGATTATGGGACTTATTTATTTATTTATTTGTCACGTTTCTATACCGCCCCTCTCAGCCCGAAGGCGACTCGGGACGGTTTACACAGGCAGTCTCTGCCCTCAATACAACACAGCAACAATAATAATAATAATAATAATAATAACTTTATTATTTGTGAGTCGCCCTCCACCACTGGTGCTCCGGGCGACTTACATCATTTAAAAACCCAAAAATACAACAGTTTAAAACATAGGTACACACGCCAGAAAGGCTCAGTCTCCACGCTGCGTCCGATCAAACCCCAAATGCCTGGCAAAAGAGCCAGGTTTTCAGGTCCGATAGGAATCTGATTTGGGCCGATGTGGCCCTGAGGGCAGGCGGGAGGGTGTTCCAGATCGTGGGAGCCACCACGGAGAAGGCTCTTCGTCGGGTCTCCATCAGCCGAGCCTCTCTCACCCCAGGGATGGCTATACGATCACCATTTATGGCTCGCGCTGGCCTCTCGGTGTGTTGGACTGTCAGCCGATCGCCCAAGTAGGCTGGCCCAATATTATGCCGTGCTTTAAAGGTGAGCGCCATAAGTTTGTAAATCACTCTGAACTCTGTGGGCAGCCAATGAAGATCTTTTAAAATTGGAGAGATATGGTTTCTGACAGATGCCCCGGAGATGAGTCTGGCCGCTGCGTTCTGAATGAGCCTCAGCCTCCGAGTTGTGGACAGAGGTAGGCCCGCATATAGGGCATTGCAATAATCAAGGCGCGAGACGACGGTGGCATGTATCACAGTTCTCAACGCCTCTGATGGTAGATAGGGGCCAACCGCCGGGCCCTGCGAAGATGGAAAAAGGCGCCCTTAGCTGCGGCCTGGATCTGGGCTTCCATCGACAGTCTCTCGTCAGAATCACTCCCAAGCTCTTCACCGCCGGAGCCGGGAGATAGGGGCTCGCCTTCAAAGAGTGGTAGTGGTGAGTGAGGGTCGGGTCGGCCAGGCCAGAGAATCTCCGTTTTTGCCGGGTTGATTTTGAGTCTGTATGCTCTGAGCCAGCTTGTCACCGCTCTCAGCCCTTGACTGAAACTGTCTGGCACCGCTGATGTCCCTGGGTCGAGCTTCAGTAGCAGCTGTGTGTCGTCGGCGTATTGGTAGCAACAGAAACCATGGCTCTAGCAATACTGGCCAGGGGCTGGACATAGATGTTGAAAAGGGTGGGAGACAGGATGGCACCCTGGGGAACTCCGCACTCCAACCCGCATTTCCTAGAGACCTGGCCCTGCCACTCGACCCGCTGCGAGCGGCCCCGTAGGAACGATCCCAGCCAGGTCAGAGCCTTGTCCTGGATCCCCGGGAGGCAGCCAGGCGGTGGAGCAGTAAATCATGATCAACGGTGTCAAAGGCCGCAGTTAGATCCAGGAGGACCAGGACTGCCGAGCCCCCCGTCCAGCTGGCGGCGGATGTCATCTGTAATCGCCACCAGGACCAGTTCCACTCCATGACCCAAGGAAACCTGACTGGGACGGGTCCAGGCCCCGGATCGATTTAGGAAGTCACGCAGTCAAACCCCCCCTGAAAAAAGCATATAATAACAATTTAGCAATTAAAAACATACATTTGCAGCCACAGCGTCATGTTGAAATTAGTTCCCATCTCATCGTCGTCATTCCTTATATCCAATTAAGCCTTATATTTCATCAGGAAATGCCTGCTCAAATAGCCAGGTCTTGACTTTCTTGCGAAACGTCAGCAGGGAGGGGGCCGATCTGAAGTCTCTAGGGAGGGTGTTCCAAAGCCGAGGAGCCACCACTGAGAAGGCCCTGTCTCTCGTCTCCGCCAGTCGCGCCTGAGAAGAAGGCGGGACCGAGAGCAGGGCCTCTCCAGATGATCTTAAACATCTCGATGGTTCAGAGGGAGAGATGCGTTCGGACAGGTAAGTTGGACCCGAACCGTTTAGGGCAGGGGTGCTCATTACGGTGATCGGGAGCACCTAGGTGATCTTCGGCTCTCTTCCAGGTGATCTTTGGGCCTCACCAGCCGGATGGCGCGCTCCTGCCATGCGTGTGCACGTGCGCTCCCGCCGCCGCCTTCGCGGGGCTTCTTTTGCCAAAATGAGGCTTTAGTGGGCGGGCCCTGGCACTCGTCTTGCCACGTACGGTGTGGTGACATGACCGCCATTGGTTGCTGCTGGGGGGCAGGAGCAAGGCGAAGGCATGCGCACGGATAGGATGCAAGGCTGTGGGAGGGATGGAGGGAATGTGTGTGTGTGTGTGTGTGTGTGAGAGAGAGAGAGAGAGAGAGCTAAGGAGAGAGAAAAGAAATCTGGAGAACTTTTTCGGATCCTTTTGGCAGGCAGGCGGGCGCTGGAAGGAGAGAGGGAGAGGGAGAGAGAGAGAGAGAGAGAGGCAAAGTAGGCCGGGCAAAGTGGGGCAAAGCCAAGCAAGCCCCACCGCAAACCCTGCTGCTGCCGTCGGGACTCCCATTCCAAGCCGAGACCTGGGCGAGCGAGCTGTGTGGGGCTGCTTTCTTTCCGTGGTTGGGGGCAAGGAGGAAGGGCTCCGCTGTGTTCCTGGGGCTGAAACCGAGGAGGAGGGGCTGCGGGATAGAGACTCACTTGCTGCTGCTGCTTGTGCCCTTGCCTTTCTTCGCCTCGCCCTCCGCGCCCTCGAAGGAGAAAGGCGGCGGGGCCACGGGGGGAGAGGGTGGCTCTTCAGAACCGGCTAGGAAGAGCCACCCTCTCCCCCTCGTGGGCATGGACTGCCACCAGTGGGAGGGGTCCTCCTTCCTGCCAGTCGTCCACTTGGGCGTCCTTTCTGAGTGACACCCTCGAAAGGAAGGAAGGAAGGGCGCCCCCCGCTGCATCTGTCACTTTGTGGAAGCACCTCTTCCTCTCTTCCTTCTCCTGCCCAGGTAAGGAAGCCTCGAGGGAGGGGGGAGGGGGGGAGGCTGCCGTGAGGAGGCTCCAGCGTCACATGGGTCCTTCTCTCAGTTGAGTTTCCCAGCCCAGGCAGCAGCCAGGCGGCCCCTCTTCTCAGCCCTGCACCTTCCGAGCCGCCACCGAAGCCATATCTGGCTGGAGCGCTGGCGGGTGCGCCTAAATACCCCTCCTGCTGCATGGGAGGGGCCTGCTGTGCACCAAGAAGCAGGGCCGGGATGGGGACTTCCTGCTTCGCCAAAAGCACGCAGCAGGAAGGAGGAAGGCAACAAGGACATTAAGAGAGAGCGCCACGCAAGAGGCAGAAGGGTTCCCTTCCCAGGTGCGCGCAGCGGCGAGTTTGTGGGCAGGCAAGAAAGAAGCCCCGCGCAGATAAAAGGCTGCAGTAAGAGCGTGCGTGCATGCGCGCACATGCTCACATGCACAACAGGTGATCTTTTCAACTTGATTGTTCATATAGTAGCTCGCATGATGAAAAAGTGTGGGCACCCCTGGTTTAGGGCTTTAAAGGCTAAAGCCAGCACTTTGAATTGTGCCCGGTAGCAAACTGGCAGCCAGTGGAGCTGGCACAACAGGGAGTTGGCTGCTCTCTGAATGCCGCTCCTGTTATCAACCTGGCTGCTGTCCGTTGGACTAGTTGCAGCTTCAAACAGTCTTCAAAGGCAACCCCACGTAGAGCATTGCAGTAATCTATACGGGATGTAACCAGAGCATGGACCACCGTGGCCAAGTCAGACTTCTCAAGGTACGGGCGCAGCTGGCGCACAAGTTTTAACTGTGCAAATGCTCCCCTGGTCACCGCCGAAACCTGGGTTCCAGGCTCAGCGATGAGTCCAGGATCACACCCAAACTGCAAACCTGCGCCTTCAGAGAGAGTGTAACCCCGTCCAACACAGGCTGTAACCCTATGCCCTGTTCGGCCTTTCGACTGACCAGGAGTGTCTCTGTCTTGTCTGGATTCAATTTCAATTTGTTCGCCCTCATCCAGTCCGACACAGCGGCCAAGCACGGTTCAGGACCTGAACAGCCTCCTTAGTAGCAGGTGGGAAGGGAGGTGACAGAGTTGGACGTCATCTGCGTACAGATGACACGCACCCGAAACTCGGATGACCTCCCCAGCGGCTTCGTGTAGATGTTAAACAACATGGGAGATAGTATTGAACCCCTGAGGAACCCCACAAGACAATGGTTGAGGGGTTGAACAGGTATCTCCCAGTAACACCTTCTGAGATCGGCCGTCCAGGAAGGACCGGAGCCACTGCAAGACAGTACCTCCAAGGACCATTTCCGCGAGGCGTCCCAGAAGGATACCGTGGTCAACGGTATCGAAGGCCGCTGAGAGGTCCAGCAGAACCAACATGGACACACTCCCCTGTCCAGCTCCGGCGTAGATCATCCACTAAGGCGACCAAGGCTGTCTCGGTACCATGTCCGGCCTAAAACCAGACTGCGCGGATCCAAATAATCCGGGTCTTCCAAGAATACCTGGAGTTGCGAGGCCACCACACGTTCCAGGACTTTATTTATTTACTTATTTATTTATTGTTCAATCTTGTATTCCGCTCCTCCCGGCAGGCTCAGGGCGGATAACAACATATAAAATAGGCCAACATGTAACATCTATGCGGCCATACAATAAAGTATGAAACTTAAAACACTTAAAACTTAAAACGCATATACATCCCGAGGTGTGAGATGGAATACAGTAACATATCCTTAGACCAGAGGTATCGTTATACAGGAATTACATTAGACTGCTTCGCCTAGGGGAAGGCTAGTCTAAAGAGGGCAGTTTTGCAGGCCCTGCGAAACGGGATGAGCTCTGTGATAGCTCAGGTGTCGTCCGGGAGGGAGTTCCACAACACCGGGGCTGCCACAGAGAAGGCTCTTTGCCTAGTTGTAGATGAGTGACAGGCGCGGATCGATGGCACCAGGAGCAGGTTCAATTCCTCCGAACGTAGTGATCTCGGGGGAATATACGGGGCAAGGCGGTCCCTCAAGTACGCAGGCCCTAGACCAGGGGTGCTCATTACGGTGATCGGGAGCACCTAGGTGATCTTCGGCCCTCTTCCAGGTGATCTTTGGGCCTCACCAGCCGGATGGCACGCTCCTGCCATGCACGCACATATGCGCTCCCGCCGCCGCTTTGCGGGGCTTTTGCCAAAATGAGGCTTTCGTGGGTGAGCCCTGGTGCTCGTCTTGCCACGCACGGTGTGGTGACATGACCGCCCATTGGTTGCTGCTGGGGGGGGGGGAGCAAGGCGAAGGCATGCACACGGATAGGATGCGAGGCTGTGGGAGGGATGGAGGGAATGTGTGTGTGTGTGTGTGAGAGAGAGAGAGCCAAGGAGAGAAGAAAGAAATCCGGAGAACTTTTTCAGATCCTTTTGGCAGGCAGGCGGGCGCTAGAAGGAGAGAGGGAGAGAAAGAGGCGAAGGAGGCCGGGCAAAGTGGGGCAAAGCCAAGCACGCCCCGCCGCAAACCCTGCTGCTGCCCTCGGGACTCCCATTCCAAGCTGAGACCTAGGCGGCGAGCTGTGTGGGGCTGCTTTCTTTCCTTGGTTGGGGCGAGGAGGAAGGGCTCCGCCGTGTTCCTGGGGCTGAACCTGAGGAGGAGGGGGGCTGCGGGGATGGAGAATCCACTTGCTGCTGCTTGTGCCCTCGCCGCCTTTCTCCGCCGCCTCCCTCGCCCTCTCGAAGGAGAAAGGCGGCGGGCCCACGAGAGAGAGAGAGAGAGAGAGAGAGAGAGAGACTCTTCAGAGCTGGCTAGGAAGAGCCACCTCTCTCTCTGTCTCCCTCTCTCTCTCCCTCCGTGGGCATGGACTGCCACCAGTGGGAGGGGTCCTCCTTCCTGCCAGCCGTCCATTTGGGCGTCCTTTCTGAGTGACACTCTCGAAAGGAAGGAAGCCCCTGCATTCTGTCACTTTGGGAAGCACCTCTTCCACTCTTCCTTCTCCTGCCCAGGTAAGGAAGCCTCAAGGGAGGAGGGAGAGGGGAGGCTGCCATGGGGAGGCTCCAGCCTCACGTGGGTCCCTCGGTTGAGTTTCCTGGCCCAGGCAGCAGCTAGGCAGCCCCTCTTCCCAGTCCTGCGCCTTCCGAGCCGCCGCCAAAGCCATATCTGGCCGGGCGCTGGCGGGTGCGCCTATAAATACCCTCCTGCTGTGTGCGTGGGAGGGGCCTGCTGTGCTGCGCAAGAAGCAGGACGGGATGGGGACTTCCTGCCGCGAAAAGCACGCAGCAGGAAGGAGGAAGGCAACAGACATTAAGAGAGCTGCGCAAAGCAAGAGGATCCCCTTCCAGTGTACGGCGGCGAGTTCGTGGGCAGGCAAGAAGGAAGCCCCGCATGGACAAAGGCTGCAATAGGAGCGTGCGGCATACGCGTGAATAAAAAAAGGCTGCAATAGGAGCGTGCGCACACTCACATGCACAACAGGTGATCTTTTCAACTTGATTGTTCATATAGTAGCTCGCATGATGAAAAAGTGTGGGCACCCCTGCCCTAGACCGTTTAAGGCCGTTTAAGACTTGAAGTACCTTCACTCACTTCCCGAAAGCACTGCGAGCCAAATGAACAACTGATACGGACCAAAATTGGCACACAATGCCTTTCTCAAATAACCCGGGCAGCGCCGGGTCCCCAAGCTAGTAAATAAATAAATAATAGCAATACCAAACCACATCCATTCCGCAGTGTAGCCGCACCCAATAATAAATCATATACATCTTGGAGTTTTCGGGGTCTCTGGCTTTGGCATCCATTGCAGCTGTCATTGTGGGAGACGGGGTGCTGGAACAGACAAAGCGCGGGACTTAATCCCATCTGACAATTCCTATGTTCTCAATGGAGGAAGGAGAGGGAAAAAAACCCCTTCGTGTCAAATCACTGAAGTGGGGAAGATAGAGTGGAGTCCTCACAAACGTCCCCCCTTTCGTATTCCGATTGTTTCCTGAGCTCAGAAATCTTGGAAGGAGGGCAGGTAAGGCGCTCAATGGGACATTAACCTCCCATTCCTTATGCTTTGCAGTAATCCAATCGGAAGACTCCTCCTCCTCCTCGCTCGTTCCCTCCTTTCCATCGCTTTAATAAGAACCGTCTCCAAATAATAAAAATGGATATGATTATATTTCCCCCCAAGCATCTGTCTTGCAATTCCCTGTTAGTCCCGGGATCGTTCTTGGGGGAACGCAAGTACGGCGCATTAACAGTAATTTAAAGTTGCAGCGCGCATTGATTATTTATGCGCTAACATAAAATAAAAAAGAGAGGAAGGGGCTTTCGGGTCATGATAAACTGGGCATGTTAAATCAAAATCGTCCAAAGATGTGTGTCGAATCTCTAGGAAGATGTGGCGGATGGTGGACGTGTGTATATATATATATTATTTGCATCCATACATTTGCTACCAGTGGTCTCAATCCCAATCCGTCTCTAAATCACGCCGCGCATATAAATAATATATAAGGGAGGGAATCGCACCCTTAATATTATTCCTGTGTCTTATTAAACTAATATTTCACAACATGTATGGCGTTGAGTGTTTTCTTTTTTGTGCCACTATGAATGTGAAATAAAAAGGGAGGAGATCGAGGAGGAACGAGAAGAACACATTAATGAATAGTCCGACGACAAGGAACCGAAGCGAACCCGAAGAAATCAGCGTATGAACGATTATTCTAATTGTTCCATTCGATAATGAAATAGCCGGCTGCGTGAGGCCGCGAGTTGTGTTCTCGCCTCTTAAACGTCTCGCCCTTTCTCCCCTTTTGCCCCCCGGAGAAGAAAGGAAAGCATTATTTTCTCGAAGGCCGGCGTCTTGTCCATTAAAAGGAGGGGGAAAAAGGAATCGCGCCACGAGAAGTCGTTCTAGCCCTCGCCGCACACACAAACGCAAAATCTCTCCAAATTGCAACCTGTTTCTAATAGGCTTCGGCGCTGGTATGCTTCGCTTGGGAATATGCGCCAGATGCGTGGAGGTTATTGATTTTGAGAAAACGCCGGCCGCAGGGACTTTCAGGAAAATGGTGAAGAGAAAAGGACGCCAAGACACATCCAGGCATTAGACCAGGGGTGGGCAATTATTTTTTTCAAGGGGCCACACGAGAGCCAAAAAATATTATGGAGGGCCGCACCTAAAGGCTGGACTACATTCTAATCGACATTATTTATTTATTTACTATATATTACACATAATTAATATTAACATATTAATATATCAAGAAATATTAATATATTATTAGTATTAATATCATAATTATTATATTATAGTGTGTGTGTATATATCTATATATATAAAAGGAAGTGGTGGGTGCAACGTGGGAAAATGCACAAAAACTACATTTCCCACACACAAAAAACACAGGGCCACTCATCCGCACCCCAAGGTACAAACTCCACCCACTGAAACACCCCTAAACACAACACCCCCAAAACACAACATTACAACGCATGCGCAAAACACCCCAGACACACAAAATGGCCACCATAAACACATCACAATTCCAAGCATGCGCAACATCCGACGCCATGCCCCCCTCCTCTGCCGCTTACAGAACACTCCTAAGACCAAGGAGGTGACATCCTCCACGCGGCTCCCGGACCCCACCAGCACGGCCGCCGCATGCAACCCAACACCAACATCCCGGGAGGACGCCGCGCGGTCCCGCCACACGACCCTCCACCAGGAGAGCCAACAAAAACGGCGGGAGAACAGCGCACCCACGGGACTACAACTCCCAGAAGGCTCCGCGGCTCACTCGGAAGAAGGGCGGAGACAGCACTGGGAATTGGCCACAATGGCCGCGCAGAGCATTCTGGGAGCCGTAGTCCCCTGGCCGGACACGCCTTCTCCGCCATCTCCAAGGACTTTCCGGACCAGCCTCAGGCGACCGCCGCCATGCCCGCTTCCTCCGCCCCCTCCACTGCCTCCTCCCGTCCTCCCCCGGGGATGGGGCCGGGGGGGGGAAGCCGCGCTATCTCTCTCCCTGCGGCCTCTTCGCGGGTAGCGGCGGAGAGCCCTCTGCCGCCTCTCTTCCGCTGCCCAAAGAGGAGGCCGCAGGAGAGGGGTTGCCAGTTCCCCTTCGGCCTCCTCTTCGGGCAGCGAAAGAGCTAAGGCAGAGAGGAGGCGGTCCAAGGCAAGCCCCGCAGACCGCAAAAGGAAGGTACCCTTTACGGGCCCTCTTTCTCTCTCTCCCTCTTCACGGGCATCTCGCCCCACCCTCCTCACTTGAATGAAGAAAGGAGGGCGGAAAGAGGGGAAGAAAGAGACGGAAAAACCCCTTCCGCAAATGCACACACGACGGCAGGGCATCTCTCTCTCCTCTCCTCCTCCAGGATAACATAGGACGATGGACGGGGAGAGGACAGGAAGATAAAAGGAGGGACGGAAGGAGGACAGAAAAATAAAGAAAAGGATAGATAGAAGAAAGACGGTGGCAAGGAAGACACGAAAAAGCCACAGCAAAGCGTGGCCAGGTCCGCTAGTCTATATATATATATATAGACATTATAATATATTGAAATTATCACAGCAGTCCTCTAGCGTTTGCACTGGCTCCCCATCGAAAACCGGATTGCCTTCAAAGTGCTGGTGTTAACCTTTAAGGCATTGCATGGACTGGGGCCAGTGTATCCGAAGGACCGCCTCTCCCTGCACGTTCCCCAGAGACCACTACAGTCCATGGACCAAAACCTATTGGAGGTTCCATCACTCAAGATTTGGCAACTGTCCTCGACTCGGCAGCGCACCTTTTCCGTAGTAGCGCCTACCCTGTGGAACGCCTCCCGGCAGAGGCACGGGCAAACGGCAGTGACAGGCCTTCAGGAGGGCCTGCAAGACCACCCTGTTCCGCCAGGCGTGTATTCTCTAAGGCTGTGCTTTCCATTCCGGTCCTAATTTGTTTTTATTATGTTTTTAACTACATTGTTGTTGTTTATTCATTGTTGTGAACCACCCTGAGCCTTTTTGGGAAGGGTGGTATATAAATCGAAATAATAAAAATAAATAAATAAATAATTATTATTATTATAAAATAACAATATATTAACATATTGACACATCATTAATATTAACATATTAATATATCAAGAAATATTTATATATTATTAGTATTAATATTGTAATTATTATATTATAGTATATATATAGACATTATAATATATTGAAATTATAATATTATATGCCATTATATTATATTATTATAATAAAATTATTATAAAATAATAATAAAAACCGCTAAAATAATATCATATTAATATATCAAGAAATATTCATATATTATTAGTATTAATATTGTAATTATTATATTATAGTATATATATATATAGACATTATAATATATTGAAATTATAATATATAATATACCATTATATTATATTATTATAATAAAATCATTATAAAAAATAATAAAAACCACTAAAATAATATTATCATATTAATATATCAAGAAATATTCATATATTATTAGTATTAATATTGTAATTATTATATTATAGTATATATATATATATAGACATTATAATATATTGAAATTATAATATAATATACCATTATATTATATTATTATAATAAAATTATTATAAAAAATAATAAAAACCGCTAAAATAATATTATCATATTAATATATCAAGAAATATTCATATATTATTAGTATTAATATTGTAAATATTATATTGTAGTATATATATATATATAGACATTATAATATATTGAAATTATAATATAATATACCATTATATTATATTATTATAATAAAATTATTATAAAAAATAATAAAAACCACTAAAATAATATTATCATATTAATATATCAAGAAATATTCATATATTATTAGTATTATTATTGTAATTATTATACTATAATATATATATATAGACATTATAATATATTGAAATTATAATATAATATAACATTATATTATATTATTATAATAAAATTATTATAAAAAATAATAAAACCACTAAAATAATATTATCATATTAATATATCAAGAAATATTCATATATTATTAGTATTAATATTGTAATTATTATATTATAGTATATATATATATAGACATTATAATATATTGAAATTATAATATAATATAACATTATATTATATTATTATAATAAAATTATTATAAAATAATAATAATAACCGCTAAAATAATATTATCATATTAATATATCAAGAAATATTCATATATTATTAGTATTAATATCATAATTATTATATTATAGTATATATAGACATTATAATATATTGAAATTATAATATAACATTATATTATATTATTATAATAAAATAATTATAAAAAATAATAAAAACCGCTAAAATAATATTATCATATTAATATATCAAGAAATATTCATATATTATTAGTATTAATATTGTAATTATTATATTATAGTATATATATATAGACATTATAATATATTGAAATTATAATATAACATTATATTATATTATAATAATAAAATTATTATAAAATAATTTTAAAACCCGCTAAAATAATATTATCATATTAATATATCAAGAAATATTCATATATTATTAGTATTAATATTGTAATTATTATATTATAGTATATATATATAGACATTATAATATATTGAAATTATAATATAATATAACATTATATTATATTATTATAATAAAATTATTATAAAATAATAATAAAAACCACTAAAATAAAATGAAATTCAAAAGACAAGGTGCCCCAGAGGATGAGCAGAGCAGCAGACGATCGGATACTGCAGGCCGCCCGCGCTCCCGCCCCGCCCCAGCCAACAGCCGCTGCGTCCAGGGCGTTCCTCGATCGTCCTCCGGTCGCCAGGGCAATCAGCCACCGCAGGTCACCGACTGCTCCCGCTGCAGGCCCGGATCGCCTCCCGGGATGGCAGGCACTCCCAAACCGCCGCTCCTCCAATCGTTTCTCCAGAGCGGCGGACTGTCTGCCGACGCAGGCCCCACTGCTGCAAAATGGTGGCGCTCAGCCCGCGATGGGATGGCAACAGCGGCAGCCCCTTCCTCTTGTAGAAACTCCCCCACCCCCAAGCCCCGATATTCTTATCCCCGGGCTCCAAAGGATCCCCGGGCTAGTCAGAATCGGCCGGCAGGCCGCATCTGGCCCGTGGGCCGCAAGATGTCCAGGGCTGTTCGAGAAGCATTCTCTCTTGACGTTTTGTCCACATTTATGGCAGGCGTCCTCAGAGGTTGCGAGGTCTGTTGAAAACTAGGAAAGTGGGATTTATATTGTCAGAAATATTAAAAATTAATTAAGTATTTTTAATTACAAAAATGTGAGTCAAGCCCTGAAAGGTTTCAATGGATACAATGACTCAGCCAAAGCTGTAGTTTCAATATAAGCAGGTTTGCCTGTAGCTTAGTAACCCTCAGTCTGTGAGAGGTCTCTGTGGAGAAAGGCCTCAGTGTGTTAGTAGGCCTCAGTATGAGAAGGCCTCAGTGTTAGTTCCTCTCAGTGTGAGAAGGCCTCAGTGGGAGAAAGACCTCAGGTGCTTAGATGCTTTCAGAGTTTTTCTTTTAGAAAAACAAATCCCTTTTGTGCAAAACAAAACAGGAAAGCAATTAAGATTGGCCCTAGTTGCATAAGCACATAGAAGGGAAAGTTAAACAAAAAACTACTCCGTCGCAGGCTGGAAATCTTCTTCTGTCTCTCCTCATTATCTCCGGAGGCAGATATCTTGAAGCTCAGCGTTTAGCGGCAACGCCCAGGAACTCTCAGGAACAGAAAGCCAAACATGCTTTCAAAAAAAAACTTTTCTCAATCTTCCAGACCACATACTTCAAAAACAAAAGTCACTCCAGACACATGGGCTATGCAATACCTGGGCCCATAACCTGTCAGGGATTATGGGTTAGGATTTCCAAAATATAAAACACAAACCTAATTTTGCAGAGTAAAACAAAATGCAGCAGCTTCAGCTTAGCCCAGAAGTAATGTGGTCATTGAGGAAAAACTCCATAGCATAAAGTCACCTTACTTTATTGTAAGTAAAATAAAATATCCATACAGGAGAAAACGTTCACAAAGTAAACCTCCACACAGGAGAGCCATAAAAGGAAACCTCAAAGGAAAGCCACAAAAGGAGCCACAAAGGGTAACTCAAAAATAAGCCACAAAGGGAAGGATACAAAATGGAAAGGAGTATTTAAGGACATAACAATTAGACCCCCACCTTTCCCCAGGAATCTAATTGTTGAGCACCTCTGCTGTAACTTGTTACAACCAAAATTAACATCACTGAGAACACTTAAAGGTACAACTATAATTTTGTAACATAAAACTTTCAACAGTGTCACCATTCACAACCTTGGGTGCGCTTTCTGATGACAACATACATTCTGGAACATAGATTCCCTTTCCCAAATGAACTCACCAAAGAAGTCTGGAAGAAGATGCCACTGAAGTCTTTATTCTTGTCAGCTGAGAAGGATGACCACTGCAGTTTCCTTGTTGCAAAGCAGCCATAAAGTTACATTTGAATGTATGCCATTTTTTACCATTTACAGAACTGTCACCAAACTTTCCCCCCTGCATGCTGTAGCTTCATGATGATTGGTTGGAACCTTGTAGCGGGAACCAATCATGAAAGAGCGCCGCTGCTGCCTGGCGATGGGAAACGAGGGACAGGAATGTGTTCAAAACAAAGAGCAGCTGGAGTTTTCTTTGATTAGATCATGTACATATGTTAATGAAAGATCCGAGGCTTTGACCTTTCAGGCCAAAGCAAGTTCTTGTTTTGGTTTTTAAAAAAAACAACAGGAATTTGTCTAACGACCCTTCCTTGTTGACAAAAGGCCATATTTATATTTCCCATGAGAGTTTTCAGTCTTCTGGATTATAAACAAATGAAATAACAGTAGCCATGTGTTGGTTTCCGAGGCCAACGGTGATAGCCGGTTATGAAATATGAAATATAATTATGCCATACGTACTATAAACGCGGGACGAGGCTAATCTCAGAGGGTTCGATGGAACAAAAATGAGTCTTCAAAAATGGGGATAAGGGAAAGAAGAACTTCTCCAAGTTAAAACCAGAAAGAGTCTCTGTCATGCCAAATTGTTCCAATGATAGGATTAAGGGTGTAGCCAGGAATGGGTCACCCTGATCTTGAAAACAGCCTTCCTCATATTATTTTTACACATGGGGAGGGGGAAAAACATGCAGGAAAATGCTTACATGGAAGGAGGGTTGCAGGGAAATACCACTATTTCATGCCAATATCTCAAAAGCATCAACCCATTAGTGCTTTGGGAAAGTCCATATTTTACAGTGTCCCTGGGAAAACTATATAAGAGAAAGTAGAGAAGAAAGTCCATATGATCTTGTTCTGCGCTTGAAAAAGAGCCCATGGCAAGTGAGAAAGGCTGTCAGAGGTGTAGAAATGGCTGAAGGTGTTTTGATGTAAAAATCCCAGTCTTTGGTGCTAGAGATGCCAGACCACAGTGTGCAGGAACGTTGAACCTCTTGCAGGTCATGCACCTAGATGCACCCTAAAAATTTCAGCCCTGAAGCCCTCTAATCCTTCAAATCTCCTTTTCCAAAAATAACCATTGGTAAAAGCTGCAGAGAATGGTTGTCCTATTTATGGGAAATTCCTAGAAAGTCTGTGGCTTTTGGCAATGGGGTCGAACAGCTGAAGGCAGGAATAATTTGCCGTACACCTGCCTCCACCCGGCGGTCGCTTTTTTGGCTCCTCTTTTTATCTGGGGAAACTAGATGGCGGCTGGTCAGCTGCGTCGGACGGTAGAAAACTAGCTGGCATGATCCATGAAGAATCCCTCGTATAAAAATTGGCACGGAGAAATACCCTCCTATTTCCTGTTACCTGCCACCCTTTGCATATCAGAATTCCAAAATGCTATAAATGTCAGATTATTGCATTTTGAATAACAATTCATGAGTCAGCACAAGATATATTTTTCGCAGTTTGAGATGACCTGTAGTGTGACATGTTTGACACCAGATGGCTGTCTCAAGACTGCTAAATGGAACCTTGAGGAATTTCGTTACAAAGTGACAGTTGGTTTTTGTCAGTTGGGATTATATCTCTGTGAGGAAAGGATGTTTAGAAAGGTAGCTGTGATGGCTGTTTTTTTGCGATGTTTTGGCAGTTTTTGTTTAATACTATTCAATACAAGTTATATTTACCTTATTGTGAATTGAATGAGAGTTTCATTATTCACTCAAACAAAGACTGGAGATTTTTTGGGCCGATGGGGAATTAAACTTCTATATTTCTGTTGCCTATCCGCTGTGACATAAATACTCGACTCCGAAGAATAAAACCCAACCTGTCCACTTGGGTGGATGAGATAGTGATGCTCCAGGGATATCTAGGTCAGTAGCTCTCAACCTATGGTTCCCCCAGGTGTTTTGGTCTATACCAGGGCTTGTCCAACTTCTACCGGCCCAGGAGCCTGAATTCCGGTCACTGATGACCTGGGGGGCCGAAGGGTCTGCCCCCGGCTCTGCCCCCGCCCCACCCCCGGCTCTCATAAGAGTCATCCATACAATCAAATATAATCTTTTACTAAGGGGAAATGCAGGAGGGATATACATAAGGGGCATCATACCCAATTACATAATAATAACATAAAGGTTAGCCTACCTTCCCAAACGTGCAGGATCCAGGGTAGCGGACCACGAGCAGGCGACGACCGACCGAGGCAGCAGCCGAGAAGGTCCAACGCGTCTGCGTGGGCCGCCAGATTAAGTAGCCGTAGATTTGAAGCCCAGGAGTATCGCGAGACTACGAAGCCACATGGGATTTCGCTCTCAATGATGGTCTATACCTGGGCTGCCCAACTGGCGGCCAGGCGTACCGACCCCCCAGCCTGTTGGACACAGCCCCTTTATACCCTCGCCGCCATTTAAAATTTTTACAAAAATTCTAAAAATTTAAAAATTAGCGGCCGGGGAGGGGGCAGGAGGAGAAGAGGCTAGCTCCTCCTCCCTGCCCCTCCGTCCCTCTCTCCGCCGAAAAGGAGCAGTAGGCAGTGCCAGGGCAGCGTCCCTCCCAGGCCTCTGAAGCGCGCTGCCCTTCCTGCTCAAAGCTCAGGAAGGGCGGCGCCGGAGCAAAGGCGGCGTAGGCGCCTGGCATGACGCCTGGCTGCCCTTGGTGCCGCCCTGCCCCCGCCTCTGCCTCCCGCCCCCACATGTGGCCCCCGCCCCTGATCACCTACGCCCCCAGGTGATCAGTGACACTTCTCTTCCGGCCCTTGGGTAACCTACCTTGGCACACAGAGCCCCTATGACCCACGCTTCATTCTACTGCAGTTTGGAGGAGGGTGGACCATGGATTATGGGACTTGAAGTACCTCCATGGATAATGGGATTTGTACTACTTCAAAACTCATCATTCCCCACAGACCACTGTGGCCCAGAACCAAGACCGATAAAGACCACAGTTGGCACACAATGCCCCCATGACCCACACTCCATCCGACTGCAGTTCAGAGGGAGGACACACCATGGATGATGGGATTTCCAGCACACTCCACTCACTTCCAGTACCCCACCCACACACGCATCAACCTCTACATCAACACAGCAGACGGAAAGACACAAAACATTGTATATCCACAAGCTATGCAGAACGCCAGCAACACCACACACCAACAACTCCACAGGACTCCAACATCCCACCCACCAAAACAACCCACAACAACACAGCCATGACCCCAACAACACCATAACTAACAACAATTCCAACCCTTACATACTCAGACTTTCTCGCATCTCCTAAATAGGGCACAGCAACGCCTGCCAGGTACAGCTAGTGAACTATGTATTAACATATTATTTTCCCTTAGTATATGCTATTATATTGTTATATTATCAGTATTTGTCATAGTCATGGTGTATATCGTTATTGACTATGAGAGTAATGATAACAGTCAGGATTAACTCCTGTGCTTGACTGATAATATATTGTATGTACCTATCATATTTATATTATTATAATGTAATACAAGATAACACTTTTTAAAATAATACAATATTGAAATTATATATTTTATATTACTTGTAATAGTACTAATAATATTACAGTATAATGGTATAGTACAATATAGTAAGTTAGAGTGTCATTTTTTTGTGTCATTGTGGGTGGTGGTGTGCGCCAGGTTTTTGGAAATGTAAAAAATGTGCCTCTGCTCAAAAAGTTGAAAAACACTGCTCTAGAGCAGTGGTTCCCAACCTGTGGTCCGTGGGCCACCAGTGGTCCACAAGAACAAAAAATATGCTCTGGCGGCCTCACCATTACTACACCATTATTTATTATTTATTTATTATTTCGCATTTGTCTGTCCCCCAACGGCTCGGCGACTTACAACAGTTCGTAAAATACAATTGTCAGATAACTAACAAACCATAGTAATACGATTAAGATGGAATTACAATTAGAACAGTTGAAGCAACAAATGGAGTCGCCGTGGGCTGACAGCCAGGCGGTGTGAGCTGCAGTTTAGCTAACTCCGAAGGCTTGTTGGAACAGCAATGTCTTGACTGCTCTCCTGAACGGGAGGAGGCCCCAGGTGGCACGGATGCCGGCGGGCAGTGCGTTCCACAGGGTAGGGGCTGCAACAGAAAGCCCGGCGGCGGGTTGCGGACAGATGGTAGGTCCTCACATTTGGGATGACCAGGAGGTTTTAGCTCTTCGGAGCGCAGTGATCTGGTGGGATGATATGGGACAAGGCGGTCCCGCAGTACACTGGCCCCAGACCATGTAAGGCCTTAAAAGTCAGGACTAACACTTTGAAGGCAATCCGGCATTCAATTGGGAGCCAGTGCAGTTCGCGCAGGATTGGCGTGATGTGTGTCGGGACCCCCGCCAGGAGTCGCGCTGCAGCGTTCTGCACCAGCTTGAGTCTCGGATTACCGACAGAGGGAAGGCCAATGTAAGAGCGTTACAGTAGTCCAGCCTCGAGATGACCGTGGCTTGGATCACTGTGGCTATATCGCCCCGGGACAAATAGGGGCCAGCTTCCTCGCCTGGCGAAGATGGAAAAATGCTACCCTGCTGACGCTGGAGACGTGGGCCTCCATCGACAACAGGGGTCCAAGGTTACTCTAAGCTCTTAACAGAGGGCGACGGACATAATGTCACGCCGTCAGGGTTGGAAGCTGAACATCCCTACAGCCCGGGAGGACCCAGCCACAGGATCTCCCGTCTTTGCCGGATTCACCTTCAACCTACTGGCTCGCAGCCATCCAGTGACGGCCTCAAGGCAACGATGGAAATTATCGGTGCGGATTCGAGGCTGCCCTCCATCTTCCAAGATAAGCCGGGTGTCATCAGCGTACTGATGGCACACACAGCCCAAAACTACGCACCAGCTGGGCAAGTGGTCGCATATAGATGTTAAATAAGAGGGGGGAGAGAATAGCCCCCTGTGGAACCCCGCAAAGAAGCAGGGAACCCCCGGAGACATCCTTGCCCCTCCTCACTCGTTGTAGCCGGTTCCGGAGGAAGGAGGTCACCCAATTAAGGGCTGTCCCCCTAACTCCGGCCCTGGCAAGGCGGTGAGTCAATAGATCATAATCGACTGTATCAAACGCCGCTGTGAGGTCCAATAACACGAGCAGCGCCGATCCGCCCTGATCCAGCTGGCAGCGCAACTCATCCGAGATGGGAGACCAGGACCGTCTCCGTCCCATGCCCGGACGGAAGCCGGACTGGAAGGGGTCTAGCCAAGCTGCGTCATCTAGGAAGGACTGCAACTGCTCCATTGCCGCCTTCTCAATTACCTTGCCCAGGAACGATAAATTCGAAACCGGGCGATAGTTGGAGGTAGTTGGAGGTAGTTCAGCGGTAGTTGGTAGTTGCCTCAAAACCATGCAGCAAAGAGAGTGACTGGTCTTGCGAAACCCTCTTATAGTGCCGAGGCAGCAGGGGTGTTGTAGGGGAGAGGCTGACTACCCACTAAAGATTACTATTATCACATCAGCTCTAGATTATTACATATGGTTGTCTGTGGGTGAGCAGATGGCAGCTACTGGGTATGTTCTGTACCAGAAACTAGAGCTGATGTGGTCTGCCTAATACAGTGGGGGTTTTTAAATCAGCACCCCAAATAACCAAACCAAATCTAAAGTTGGTACTAATGTTGGAGAGTGGTCCCTGTTCAAAGTGGTCCCTGGTCAAGTGGCCCCTTGTCCAATGGTCCCTGGTGCAATGGTCCTTTGTCCAATGATCCCTGGTCTAAGTGGTCCCTGGTCCAAGTGGTCCCTGGTCAAGTGGTCCCTTGTCCAATGGTCCCCTGGTCCAAATTGTCCCAGATCCAAGTGGTCCCTGGTAATGGTCCCTGTTCCAATGATCCCTGGTCCAAGTGGTCCCTGGTCAAGTGGTCCCTGGTCCAATGGTCTCTGGTCCAAGTGGTCCCTGGTCAAGTGGTCCCTGGTCCAATGGTCCCTGGTCCAAGTTGTCCCAGATCCAAGTGGTCCCTGGTCCAAGTGGTCCCTGATCAAGTGGTCCCTGGTCCAAGTTGTCCCAGATCCATCTGGTCCCTGGCCCAAGTGGTCCCTGGTCAAGTGGTCCCTGGTCAAGTGGTCCCTGGTCAAAGTGGTCCCTGGTCAAGTGGTCCCTGGTACAATGGTCCCTGGTCCAAGTTGTCCCAGATCCAAGTGGTCCCTGGTCCAAGTGGTCCCTGATCAAGTGGTCCCTGGTCCAAGTTGTCCCAGATCCATCTGGTCCCTGGCCCAAGTGGTCCCTGGTCAAGTGGTCCCTGGTCAAGTGGTCCCTGGTCAAAGTGGTCCCTGGTCAAGTGGTCCCTGGCCCAAGTTGTCGCTGGGGAAGAGGTCCCTGGTCCAATGATCCCTGGTCCAAGTTGTCCCAGATCCAAGTGGTCCCTGGTCCAAGTGGTCCCTGGTCCAATGATCCCTGGTCCAAATTGTCCAGGATCCAGGTGGTCCCTGGTCCAAGTGGTCCCTGGTCAAATGGTCCCTGGCCCAAGTGGTCCCTGGTCCAATGATCCCTGTCCAAGTTGTCCCAGATCCAAGCGGTCCCTGGTCCAAGTGGTCCCTGGTCCAATGATCCCTGGTCCAAGTTGTCCAGGATCCAAGTGGTCCCTGTCCCAAGAGGTCCCTGGTCAAGTGGTCCCTGGTCCAATGGTCCCTGGTCCAAGTGGTCCCTGGTCAAGTGGTCCCTGGTCAATGGTCCCTGGTCCAAGTGGTCCAGGGTCTAGTGGTCCCTGGTCTAGTGGTCCCTGGGTCCCAGATCCATCTGGTCCCTGGCCCAAGTGGTCCCTGGTCAAGTGGTCCCTGGTCAAGTGGTCCCTGGTAAAAGTGTTCCCTGGTCAAGTGGTCCTGGTACAATGGTCCCTGGTCCAAGTTGTCCCAGATCCAAGTGGTCCCTGGTCCAAGTGGTCCTGATCAAGTGGTCCCTGGTCCAAGTTGTCCCAGATCCATCTGGTCCCTGGCCCAAGTGGTCCCTGTTCAAGTGGTCCCTGGTCAAAGTGGTCCCTGGTCAAGTGGTCCCTGGCCCAAGTGGTCCCTGGTCAAGTGGTCCCTGGTCCAATGATCCCTGGTCCAAGTTGTCCCAGATCCAAGTGGTCCCTGGTCCAAGTGGTCCCTGGTCCAATGATCCCTGGTCCAAATTGTCCAGGATCCAGGTGGTCCCTGGTCCAAGTGGTCCCTGGTCAAGTGGTCCCTGGCCCAAGTGGTCCCTGGTCCAATGATCCCTGTCCAAGTTGTCCCAGATCCAAGCGGTCCCTGGTCCAAGTGGTCCCTGGTCCAATGATCCCTGGTCCAAGTTGTCCAGGATCCAAGTGGTCCCTGTCCCAAGAGGTCCCTGGTCAGAGTGGTCCCTGGTCCAATGGTCCCTGGTCCAAGTGGTCCCTGATCAAGTGGTCCCTGGTCCAAGATGTCCCAGATCCAAATGGTCCCTGGCCCAAGTGGTCCCTGGTCAAGTGGTCCCTGTTCATAGTGGTCCCTGTTCAAAGTGGTCCCTAGTCAAGTGGTCCCTGGTCCAAGTTGTCCAGGATCCAAGTGGTCCCTGGTCCAAGTGGTCCCTGGTCCAAGTGGTCTCTCGTCAGAAAAAGGTTGGGATCCACTGCTCGAGAGAGAACTTCTGCTGGAAGTTGACCCTAGGGAAATGATGGCAGGCCTAGAGATTCCTCGTGAAGTGCTCTTCATTTGAATCTCCAGGTCCTCCAGCAAAACTCTACGGTTTCAACTTCTGCTTGAAACCGATCGTGCTGGAGGATTGGGAGATTCCTAGAGAGTTGTGTCTATAAATCTCTAGGTTCTCCACCATGATTCCGTGGTTACCTTCCGCCAGAAGATGATCATAAAATCACCCCAGAGAACATAGAGATTCTTAGAGAGAGCATAGTAATCAAATCTACAAGAGTGAAACCCAGAAATATGGAGGGCCAACTATTCTAGAGAAAGAGTTCCAGAATGTATGTTGTCATCAGAAAGCGCACCCAAGGTTGTGAATGGTGACACCACTCTGAAAGCATCTCAGATATAGTATCAAAATGAGCCGAGATATATGGCCCATTAGAGAGGTTTAGAGACATAACCTTGTTCCATTACGGAGTCGGCCATTAGCCGATAAATACCTGAAATCACTCCATTAGACACTAATACTCCAACTTGGGTGAATTATTCAAGTGGGATGACCCAACCAAGCCGGCAATATGGGAAGATAATTGTCGGCACCTGGCAGTTAAGTTCTGCCACCGCAAGATAAGGGTGTAAAATGGACCATGAAGGTCAATTAGTCAATAACCTTAATTCTGGAGGACCTTGTGGTTGTTAGCGAGAGACAGCACCAATTAAAACTCTTCCCCAATTAGTGAGTTGAGACTTTCAAGCGTGCTCCTCCTAGATCTATAGAGATACTTTTCTCTTTCTTACCCTATTAAGCACCGTGATTGATTTGCGTTCCTTCTAGATATTTACAGGATGGATAAAATGGAATCGGGATTAATGCAACTTATTGTTATTTAGAATAATACATTATCATACGTCCTCTAGTAGCTTTAGAGACGTGACAGCGACGGTTAGTCTCAGTTAACAATTGAATGACGTCAGACGGTGGCCCAAGCGAGAATGTCTCTAATTCCCATTGGCTGAACTTCTCTGATCCTGGTAAGAGGCCCAGCCAATGGGATGGCAGATGCCAGGATTCACTGGGCTTTTGGGTTATTGGGGTCAATGAGATCATCAGCCAATCCAAACTGTTGCACGACCTCTAAAGAAGGAGATTCCACCATTCCCCAAAATAGTCTATTCCAGACCTCGGCAACGTGGCCTGGCAGCTGATTCCGTCTGGCCCGGGGAGAAGGGGGGCGGGGCCAAGAGGAAGGATGCCGCTGCCGCCATCCCATCGTGGGCTGTGGGGCCTGCATCGGCAGACAACCCGCTGCTCCGAAGAACGATCGGAGGAGCGGCGGCTTTGAAGTGCCTGCCATCTCAGGAAGCGATCCAGGCCTCCAGCGGGAGCAGTCGGCGACCTGCGGCGGCTGATCGCCCTGGCGACCCGGAAGACTTGATCGTCTTCCAGGTCGCCAGGGCAGTCAGCTGCCTCAAGTCGCCGACTGCTCCCACTGCAGGCCCAGATTGCCTCCCGGCTTGGCAGGCACTCCAAAGCCAGGATGGCAGGGCGATCTGCTGGGGAACGGCTGGGGGCGAGAGTGGGCGGAGGCCTGCAGCCTCTGATCGTCTGCTGCTCTGCTGCGGCAGCTGGGTCTGCTTTGCCATCCTCTGGGCTGGGTCCATTGGGCCATTCCATCTTGGGATCCTTCCTCTCTTGAGGATGTCAGCCTCTGTGGTATCTCAGCCCCAGCCCAGCTCAGTGTTCCTGCCTAGTGGTCAGAGTCAAGCACCGGGAGTCCCAGCTGATCAGGGTCATTCTGAAGATGATGAGGAATGGCCAGATGACTATGGGTCTCCAAATGAGAGTTTGCAATGGGACAATGAATGGCTAGAAGGATATGGGACTGCAGATGAGTTTAGTGAAGAATCCATTAGTGAGGAATCCATGGAAACGGATGATGAATCAGATTATGAGAGGCCCGGCGGCCTTGGTTCCCAAGAGAGAGTTTCTACTCTCTTCACAGCTGAGCATTCTGGAGAAAGGGAGTTTTCTGGTTCTCACTCTGATAGTGAGACACCTGGGCCGGCTAATGAGCTGGAATTTGACCGAAGAGCCAATATTCGGGCTTCGAGGAGAGATTGGGACCTGAGAAAGGGAATACGTTGGGCACACAGAAAATAGTTTGGTTTATTAACTGGTGCCCGGGTGATTTTAGTCAGACCTGAAGCTACGTTTAGCAAGGAAAGGACTTTGTTCATGTCTCCAAGTTCACAGAACCGCCGGAGCGGTTTGTCTCAAGTTTCACGTTGACTGCAGCAGTGGTCTGTCTTGTCTACGAACTTTTGCCTTGCTCAAGTACCCTGCGTTCCTTGGGATTAAGCCATTTGGACTATTTTTGGAGTTGCTTTTAATTGCTTTTCTTATCCTTTTTGGACTATCTTTTCTTCTGAATAAAATTACATTTATTGCATCTGCCTGGTGTGTGTGATTAGGGGAACGGCCTGCGTTCTGGGGTGCAACAGCCTCTATCTTGGTTCACACCTTGTCTTCTTGAATTTCATTTTATTTTATTTTAGTGGTTTTTATTATTATTTTATAATAATTTTATTATAATAATATAATACATAATATAATTTAAGTTATATTATAATTTCAATATATTATAATGTCTCTCTATATATACTATAATATAATAATTATGATATTTATACTAATAATATATGAATATTTCTTGATATATTAATATGTTAATATTAATGATGTGTAATATATAGTAAATATAGAAAATAAATAATGTAGATTAGAATGTAGTTCCACCTTTAGGTGCGGCCCTCCATAATATTTTTTGGCTCTCGTGTGGCCCCTTGGAAAAAATAATTGCCCACCCCTGGTCTATCCCATTGATGCAAATCCATAACATACTGTCAGCATGGTCACCTGCAGAATTGTCAACAAGAACAACAACAACAACAATATAATCCATGATTTGGGAAAGGCTGTCCATTTATTTACTCTGGTTCCAAGTAGCACCTTCCCCATCTGAGAAGGCCTTCTCCTCCAAGTTGTTGTTGTTTATTCGTTCAGTCGCTTCCAACTCTTCGTGACCTCATGGACCATCCGACGCCAGAGCTCCCTGTCAGCCGTCACCACCACCAGCTCCTTCCGGGTCAAGCCAATCATTTCGAGGATACCACCCATCCACCTTGCCCTTGGTCGGCCTCTCTTCCTTTTTCCTTCCTTTTCCCCAGCATCATTGTATTCTCCAAGTTTTCCTGTCTTCTCATTATGTGGCCAGAGTACTTCATCTTTGCCTCTACTATCCTTCCCTCCAGTGAGCAGTTGGGCTTTATTTCCTGAAGTATGGACTGGTTGGATCTTCTAATGGTCCAAGGCACTCGCAGAACTTTCCTCCAACACCACAGTTGAAAAGCATCTCTCTTCCTTCGCACAGCCTTCCTTATGGTCCAGCTCTCACATCCGTAGGTTTCTACGGGGAATACCATTGCTTTGACTATGCGGATCTTTGTTGCCAGTGTGATGTATCGACTCTTCACTATTTTATCGAGATTGGACCAGGCCCGGATTACCCATAAGGCCACCCTAGGCCATGGTCTAGGGCAGGGCTGTCCAACTTCTACCAGCCCAGGGGCCTGAATTCCAGTCACTGATGACCTGGAGGGCCGTAGGGTCTGCCCCCGCCCCCGGCTCTGCCCCTGGCTCCGCCCCCATCCCTGCATCCAGCTCCGCCCTTTCCCCCGGCCCCACCCCGCCCCCGCCCCTGCATGCATACAGTCAAATATAATCTTTTACTGAGATAAAATGCAGGGATATTACATTATTTTAATTTAATATTAAATATATTTAATTCCATCCTCCCCTCTCCCCTTATTTTAATTTAATATTAAATATATTTAATTCCATCCTCCCCTCCCCCCTTAATGTATCCCATCTCCCCTTATTTCATCTTTAAATATATTTAATTTTATATTTAATACATGAGGGAGATGGGGGGGAAATGAGGAGGAGCCCCTGAGCAGGGCCGTAGCCAGGATTTTGTTTCGGAGGGGCTGAGTTTGGTCGGGGGGCTGAGTTTGGTTCGGGGCTGAGACTGGGTGGAAGAGGGTCTACCCAGCAAAGCTTTTGTATTGTTATCCCAATAACCCCATTAATGTGGGATATAATGAGCATGGTGATCAGATCATGATATGAATAAACATAGCAGTTTAAATAATGTACCAGTAAGGCCTTTTCGCGGACCACCCTGAGAATTTCGGGGGGGGGGGGCTGAAGCCGCCTTAGCTCTTGTATATATTAACAGAAATCCGGACCTGTGAAACTCATACACAGCAATTGAGTCTGGGGTCCTGATGAAGCCAGGATTGGCGAAACAACTGGGACCATGATTGTCGACCCCCCTGAGAACCACGCCTTAATTTGATTGATATATGGTGGATTTATTCGATATCAGTGTACTTCGTGGTTTCTCAGGACTTACCTTTTGCTTTAAGTATACCGTCTAATATAGACTATTAATTTTGAAATACTTGTCGGTTTCACAACGACGAATGCAGAATACTGCCTTGATTTTGGTGAACAAACTTATAAGATAAAGATTATCATTGACTATATATTGAACCCTTGGTGTCTTCCTTTTCACCCGTTCTTACTACTTACATGCCTGCCACCAGCAGAATTGGGGCAAACTTCCCACGCAGAACCCCCCGAACCAACAGCAAATGTTCAAGGTAGAGAGGAAGGAAAGGAAGGAAGGAACGAGGGAGGGAAGGAGGAAACAGGAAGGAAAGAAGGCAAGGCAAGAAGGAGGGGAGAAAGGAAGGAAAGGAAGAAAGGCGTGCTTGGTCCTTTCGAAAGAAAATAATCAAGTGGCACTTCTTGCAGCGTCCTTCCTATCGATCCACAGCCTCCACAGCCGGCCTTTGGGGAAGGCAGGAAAGCTGGATTTATAGAAACCCTGGCACCCAAATGCCATAAATAATGAGGCATATTGAACATTTAAGGGCAAAATCGGGAACGAGGGTCAAAAAACTGGTTGCTAATAAATTGGGGGAAAGTTGAGGGAGGGAATCCATGTCCGACATTCCAGGATATGAGCAACAAACAGCATTTTATATATATATGTGTGTGTGTGCGCACGTGTGTATGTCTATATATAGTGGGAGGAAAGGAAAGAAAGAGCCCTGGGAATCACACAGTGGGTTGTAGGGCTGAATTCTTTTAACAACATCCTCATTAAAAAGGCTTCACTGCCAACTACTGTTTGCCTTTGCCTTCCGAACTGTCGGCATTAATAATGAGGAGCTCCACTTGGAAGGGATTTACATAAAGTATTGTTCTCATGTCATTGCCAGAGACAGGCAACACTGCGCTGGTGCAGGAGGAGAAGGGAGCAAAGTGGGGAAGGCTTGGCAAGGCGGAGGGGAGAGGGCTTGGGGGAAAGGGGGGAGCGCACTCGGGCCTGCCACTGATCACAGGAGAAAGCCAGGTTTGATCCGACAAGAAGGTGGGACCGAGTCGGGGGGTGGCAAGAACTCCTCGGCGGGAGCTTGTAGCCGGCTTTCGAAAAAGGAACTGGGGAGAAGAAAAGCCGAATCTGGAGCTGAACAGGAGAACAAGAGCTTTCCCTCTTCGTTTCTTTCTTCCTTTATTTGCCAAACACCCCGAAAACACTCCCAAGGCAACTTAGTCGCCTTGGTAGATGATCTACGCCGGGAACTTGACAGGGGGAGTGTGTCCCTGTTAAGAACATAAGAACATAAGAAGAGCCATGCTGAATCGGGCCTCAGCCCATCTAGTCCAGCATTCTGTGTCACACAGTGGCCCACCAGTTGTGCAGCGGGGATCTCGAGCAGAAGGGAGGGCAAAACCTGACCTGCTCCCGACCCCCACAACCAGTACCCAGGGAAATCCTGCCTACCTCAACCAACTCCGAGGTGGCACTTGAATGTCCTTTTCAGTAACTACCGATACACTTGGTATCCATGAATCTGTCTAATCCTGCCTTGAAGCTGTCCAGGCTGACCGCTGTCACAACCTCCTCTGGAAGTGAGTTCCATAACCCAATGACCCTCTGGGTGAAGAAATATTTCCCTTTATTAGTCCTAACTTTCCTACCTTGGAGCTTCAGGGAGTGCCCCCTAGTCCTAGTGTTTTGTGACAAAGAAAATAATTTTTCTTTATTCACCTTTTCTATCCCATGCATGATTTTATACACTTCGATCAAGTCACCTCTTAGACGCCATCTTTCAAGGCTGAAAAGACCAAGGCGTTGCAACCTGGTTTCATAAGGGAGCCGCTCCATCCCTTGGATCATTCTTGTTGCCCTTTCTGTACCTTTTCCAGTTCCGTTATATCCTTCTTAAGGTGCGGAGACCAGAATTGTACACAGTACTCCAAATGTGGCCTTACCATCGATTTGTAGAGAGGCAATACAACATTTGCCGACCTATTTTCGATTCCCTTCCTGATCATGCCAAGCATAGAATTTGCTTTTTTCGCTGCTGCAGCGCACTGGGTTGACATCTTCATTGAGCTGTCCACCAAAACCCAAAGATCCCTTTCCTGGTTTGTCTCGGAAAGCTTTGACCCCATCAATTGGTAGGTGTATTTGGTGTTCTTTGCCCGGATGTGCATGACTTTACACTTGTTTAGGTTAAAATGCATTTGCCACTTTGTTGCCCATTCACTCAATTTCGAGAGATCTTTCTGGAGCTCTTTACAGTCAGTTTCATTTTTAACTACCCTGAACAGTTTAGTGTCGTCTGCAAACTTTGCTACCTGTTGGTTCTGCTGGACCTCTCAGCGGCCTTTGATACCGTTGACCACGGTATCCTTCTGGGTCGCCTTGCAGATATGGGGCTTGGGGTATTATTATTATTATTTTTATTTATTTATTTATTTCAGCTTGGTAGACCGCTCACTCCGAAGCTCAGAGCGGTTTACAACAATAAAATACCAATAAAAACACATAACAACATTAAAACAGCGCTAAAACCAATTCCACCCCCACCCCCCCAGTAAAACTGTAACAGGACAGTAGTGATGTAGCGGCAGTGACGCGGCGGGTGGCAGGTTATGGCGGGCACCGGTCAGAGCCGAATGCCTGCCTAAACAGTCTTAACAGCCTTACAAAATGTCATCAAGTCCCACAGGGCTCGCGTCTCTTCAGGCAACGAGTTCCATAGCGTTGGCGCGGCCACTGCGAATGCCCTCTGCCGCGTACTGGCTAGCCTGTAGGTCTTTATGCTAGGCACTTCCAACATGTTGAGCCCCTCTGAGTGCAGTGATCTTCTGGGCACGTATGGGGTAAGCCGCTCCCTCAGGTACGCTGGTACTGTGTTGCAGTGGCTCCAATCCTTTCTGGAGGGTCGTACCCAGAAGGTGTTACTGGGTGACACATGTTCGGCTCCGCAACCGTTGTCTTGTGGAGTCCCTCGGGGTTCAGTCCTGTCCCCAATGTTATTTAACATCTACATGAAACCATTGGGAAAGATCATTCGGAGTTTCGAAGTAAGGTGTTATCTGTACGCAGATGACGTCCAGATCTGTCACTCCTTCCCACCTGTCACCAAGGAGGCTGTCCAGACTTTGAACCGGTGCTTGGCCGCTGTGTCGGACTGGATGAGGGCTAGCAAATTGAAGGTAAATCCAGACAAGACAGAGGTCCTCCTGGTCAGTCGAAAGGCCGAACAGGGCATAGGGTTACAGCCTGTATTGGATGGGGTCACACTCCCCCTGAAGACGTAGGTTCGCAGCTTGAGAGTGATCCTGGACTCATCGCTGAGCTGGAAGCCCAGGTCTCAGTGGTGGCCGGGAGAGCTTTTGCACAGCTAAGACTCGTGCGGCAGTCTGATCTGGCTACGGTGGTCCACGCTCTGGTCACATCCCGAATAGATTACTGCAACGCACTCTACGTGGGGCTGCCTTTGAGGACAGTTCGGAAACTGCAATTAGTCCAACCGTCGGCAGCCAGACTACTAACTGGAGCGACATACAGGGAGCATACCACCCCCCTGTTGTGTCAGCTCCACTGGCTGCCTGTCCAATTCCGAGGTCAATTCAAAGTGCTGGTTTTGACCTTTAAAGCTCTGTACGGTTCTGGCCCAGCTTACTTGTCCGAACGCATCAGCCGCTATGTCCCACCTCGTAATCTAAGATCGTCTGGGGAGGCCCTGCTCTCGCTCCCGCCGACTTCTCAAATGTGGCTGGTGGGGACGAGGGAGAGGGCCTTCTCGGTGGTGGCTCCCCGCCTGTGGAATGCGCTCCCAATCGATGTACGATCCACGTCATCCCTCCTGGCATTCAGGAAAAAGTAAAATCCTGGCTGTGGGACCAGGCGTTTGCACACCAGCACAAGGCAGCACTTTAGATGGGATTTAATGGAAAGTGGATGAATAGAGCCAATGCTTTTATGGACAGAACATTGTTTTAATCTGGAATGAATGCGCATGATGTTTAGGTAATTGGATTTTAATGTATTTTAATGTATTTTAATTGTTGAAGGGTCCAAGGGTCTTATATTGTTACTGTGTGGGCATCGAATTGCGCCTTACTGTAAGCCGCTCTGAGTCCCCCCTCCCTCGGGGGTTGAGAAGAGCGGGGTACAATCCTGAAATAAATAAATAAATAATGGACTCAGATGCTTGATCCGACAAGAAGGTGGGACCGAGTCGGGGGGTGGCAAGAACTCCTCGGCGGGAGCTTGTAGCCGGCTTTCGAAAAAGGAACTGGGGAGAAGAAAAGCCGAATCTGGAGCTGAACAGGAGAACAAGAGCTTTCCCCCGTCGTTTCTTTCTCCCTTTTATTTGCCAAACACCCCGAAAACACTCCCAAGGCAAATTGTAATGGACTCAAATGCTGATTCATTGACACAAAAGGAATGAGGGAAGGAAGGGAAGGCAAAACCAGGCCCTGCTTCTTGCGATGCCTCAACAATGTAGAATGAAGGCAGTTTGGCACAACTTATATTAAGTGGATTTTTTCTCTAGTGTGATGAAGCCCTAAGGCACAGGCCCGGATTAGCGTCTTTTGGCGCCCTAGGCCAAAAGACGCCCGGCGCCCCCAAGGCACGGAAAGCCCCTCCCCCAAGGCACGGAAAGCCCTGCCCCCAGCGCATGTGCGGCAGCAGCCCCGGGCGTGGGGCTTCCGTCTGCCTCTTCCCGCGACCGGAAGTTGGTCATGGGAGGAGGAGGCGACGGAAGCCGCACGCCCCCGGGGCGAGCCAGGATTTTGGTTCGGGGGGGGGGGCTGAGTTTGGTTTGGGGGGAGGGGCTGAGACTGGGTGGAAGAGGGTCTACCCTAGCAAACCTTTTGTATTGTTATCCCAATAACCCCATGAATGTGGGATATAATGAGCATGGTGATCAGATCATGATATGAATAAACATAACAGTTTAAATAATGTACCAGTAAGGCCTTTTCGCGGACCACCCTGAGAAATTGGGGGGGGGGGCGCTGAAGCCCCCTTAGCCCCCCCCTGGCTACATGCCTGCCCCCGGGCGTCCGCCTCCTCCTCGCGCCCTCCTTCTGGCGGCCGGTGCTTGAGAACCATGTAGAACCATGATTGCCTAGGCCTAATATTTACTATTGTTGTGTCCTACTTGGAGGAGCTCCAGCAAAGGACTTTAGATATTATTTATTATTTATTATTTCGCATTTGTCTGTCGCCCCCCCCCCCCCCAACGGCTCGGGGCGACTTACAACAGTTCGTAAAATACAATTGTCAGATAACTCATAATAACTCACAGTAATACCATTAAGATGGAATTACAATTAGAACAGTTGAAGCAACAAATGGAGTCGCAGTGGGCTGACAGCCAGGCGGTGGGAGCTACAGTCTAGCTAACTCCGAAGGCTTGCTGGAACAGCAATGTCTTGACTGCTCTCCTGAACGGGAGGAGGCTCTGGGTGGCACGGATGCCGGCGGGCAGTGCGTTCCACATGGTAGGGCTGCAACAGAGAAAGCCGGCGGCGGGTTGCGGACAGATGGTAGGTCCTCACATTTGGGATGACCAGGAGGTTTAGCTCTTCGGAGCGCAGTGATCTGGTGGGATGGTATGGGACAAGGCGGTCCCGCAGGTACACTGGCCCCAGACCATGTAAGGCCTTAAAAGTCAGGACTAACACTTTGAAGGCAATTCCGCATTCAATTGGGAGCCAGTGCAGTTCGCGCAGGATTGGCGTGATGTGGTGGCCAATCGGGACCCCCGCCAGGAGTCGCGCTGCAGCGTTCTGCACCAGCTTGAGTCTCTGGATTGGATCACTGTGGCTAAGTCGCGCCGGGACAAATAGGGGGCCAGCTTCCTCGCCTGGCGAAGATGGAAAAATGCTACCCTGCTGACGCTGGAGACGTGGGCCTCCATCGACAACAGGGGGTCCACGGTTACTCCTAAGCTCTTAACAGAGGGCGACGGACTTAATGTCACGCCGTCCAGGGTTGGAAGCTGAACATCCCTACAGCCCGGAGGACCCAGCCACAGGATCTCCGTCTTGGCCGGATTCACCTTCAACCTACTGGCTCGCAGCCATCCAGTGACGGCCTCAAGGCAACGATGGAAATTATCGGTACGGATTCGAGGCTGCCCTCCATCTTCAGGATAAGCTGGGTGGCATCAGCGTACTGATGGCACACCAGCCCCAAAACTACGCACCAGCTGGGCAAGTGGTCGCATATAGATGTTAAATAAGAGGGGAGAGAATAGCCCCTGAGGAACCCCCGCAAAGAAGGGACCCCCGGAGACATCCTTGCTCCTCCTCACTCGTTGTAGCCGGTTCCGGAGGAAGGAGGTCACCCAATTAAGGGCTGTCCCCCTCACTCCGGCCCTGGCAAGGCGGTGAGTCAATAGATCATAATCGACTGTATCAAACGCCGCTGTGAGGTCCAATAACACAAGCAGCGCCGATATGCAGATGATACCACTTTGATGGCCAAAAACGAGGAGTAGCTGAGGAGTCTTCTAACCAAGGTGAAAGAAGAAAGTGCTAAAGCTGGGTTGCAGCTAAACATTAAAAACCCCAAGATCATGGCAACAAGAATGATTGATAACTGGCAAATAGAGGGAGAAAACGTAGAGGCAGTGGCAGACTTTGTAATAAAATTCCTCTCCTTCAGGGCATTGTTTTCTTTTTCTAAATTAGGCTCTGCCTCTTTCTCTACCAGCCAATCCTAACTCCCCTCATTTTCCTCCAGGCTGCTTGTTAGGCATGTCCCCTTTTGGAAATGAGTTCCTAAGATGGATGCCTCCATGACACCTATCTAAATTGGTTGCCAATGTCTTGGGCCTACTTTTTCAGGCTTCACCTAGCCCACAAGGTAGGGAATTCATCGCACTCCTCATAGGGCTTGTTCTCCACACACTTGGTCCTTTGAGCCGCCCTCCTCTGGACATGCTCCAGCTTGGAGTCCACATCTCCCTTCAGTTGCGGTGACCAGAACTGGACACAGTGTGATTCCAGGTGTGGTCTGACCAAGGCGTAATAGAGAGGTTGAATAACTTCCCTGGATCTCAACACTAGACTCCTATTGATGCAGGCCAAACTTCCATTGGCTTTTTAACCTGCCGGATGCAGCCAGGAAATCAGAAGATGCTTACTTCTTGGGAGGAGAGCAATGTCCAATCCAGGCCCGGATTAACTATTTGTGGCGCCCTAGGCCAGTGTTTCTCAACCAGTGTGCCGTGGCACACTAGTGTGCCATGAGCGATCATCAAGTGTGCCATGGGAAATGGGAACCTCCAATCCCCTTTCTTCCCCCTCCTGCTGAACGCTTTTTCTTCTCCACTTGGGCTCCCTTCTTCCTAGCCTCGCTCTGCTTGCTTTGCCTCGCTTTGCTCACGCTGCCGCTTCTGGGGGGGGGGGGGGGGAGGGGGGAAGACGTGACCTGTTCGGGCGCTACTGCGCAGACTTGCCCCACACCTTCCTCCCGCCCCTCCACAGTGCTCTCTGGATATAGGTGAACTACAACTCCAAAACTCAAGGTCAATGCCCACCAAACTCTTCTAGTATTTTCTCTTGGGTTATGGGAGTTCTGTGTGGAAGTTTGATTCCATTCCATCACTGGTAGAGTTCAGAATGTTCTTTGATTGCGGGTGAACTATAACTCCCAGCTGTTGAGCAAGACCTTCGTGTGTGTCTTTCTGCCATTCCTGCCAGGATATCTATGTTGTGTTCATCGAAACAGCCCCAGGTTTCACACTGAGTGTATAAATACATTTAAAAACATATTAACTATATGTATTACTGTGTTAGAGTGTCACTTTGTGTCATTTTTTGATTGATTGATTGATTTTATTATTTATGAGTCGCCCTCCACGTCAGTGCTCCGGGCGACTTACACACAAAAACACATAAAAGAATTCAATAGTTAAAAGCTAAAAGAATAAAAAGATTAATTAAATAGTTCCAGTAACTCAGGCCAAGTCTGGAGGGTGTCCTTCGCCGTAAGCCTTTCGGAAGAGCCAGGTCTTCAGTGCGGTCAGGAACTGGGGCATGTCCCGGATAGCTCTCTGATCAGCCGGCATCAGGTTCCAAAGGACAGCGGCCGCGATGGAAAAGGCTCTCCGTCTCGTGGTGTCGAGGCGGGCCTCACTCACACCTGGGATGCGGAGAAGGTCCCTGTTTCCTGAACGCGGCGACCTTAAATGAGCTGGTTCGGACAAGCGGTCTTTTAAATAAGCTGGGCCGGCGCCATGGAGGGCCTTAAAGGTAAGCGACAGGATCTTGTGGATGGCCCTGAGCTCGACTGGCAGCCAGTGCAGGCGCTGCAGAGATGGCGCGATATGGCATCTCAGTGGTGTCCCGGTGAGGAGTCTGGCGGCTGCATTCTGCACCAGCTGGATTTTACGAGTGGTTGACTGCGGCAACCCCACGTACAAGGCATTACAGTAGTCCAGCCGTGATGTCACTGTGGCATGGACCACCGTAGCCAGCGCATCCGATGCAAGGTAAGGTGCCAGTTGACGTGCCTGGCGTAGGTGGAAAAAAGCTCCCTTACTTGTCGCAGCAACCTGGGCCTCCAGCGAGAGTCTCGAGTCTAGTATCACACCGAGACTCTTCACCGACGGGCCGGATCAGCGGCTCTCCCTCAAAGGGAGGCAGCGGAATGGGTGGCTCTGGGCGTCCCAGCCATAGAATCTCCGTCTTTGATGGATTGATCTTGAGTTTGTATGAGCGGGCCATCTAGTCACTGCTTCTAGTCCTTGTCTGAAGTTCTCAGGCACCGATGTTACGCCTGGCTCAAGCTTCAGCAGGAGCTGGGTGTCATCTGCATATTGGTAGCACCCAAATCCAAAACTTCTGGCTATGCTTGCCAAGGGTTGGACGTAGATGTTAAAAAGTGTTGGTGACAAATGGCACCTTGGGGACTCCACAGTCCAGGGTGGATTTCTTGGACACTTGGCCTCGCCACTCAACACGCTGCGAACGGCCCCGCAGGAGGGAATCGAACCAGGCCAAAGCTGTGCCTTGAATCCCAATGGCTGATAGTCGCCGCAACAGCAAGTCATGGTCCACCGTGTCGAACGCCGCGGTGAGGTCAAGCAGCAGCAGGATAGCCGAACCTCCCTTCTCCAATTGGCGGCGGATGTCGTCCGTAATGGCCAACAGGACGGTCTCGGTCCCGTGTCCAGCGCGGAAACCCGATTGGCAGGGGTCCAGGCTTCCTGAGGTTTCCAGGAATTCCTGTAATTGGATCGCTACTGCCCGTTCAATCAGTTTCCCGAGGAAGGGTAGGTTTGAGGGCAGAGCCAGCACAATGCTGCCTTGCCCCCTCAAAGCTGGTGAAACTGTGGGAGAACTGAAGCCGGGGGGAGGGGTGGGGCATGGCGTGGCCTGGCTCCGCCCCCTCCCCCGGCTTAAGCGCCCTCACAGCTTCGCCAGCCTTGAGGGGGCAGTGCCAAGCCAGCGGTGGCAGAGCCAGCACAATGCTGGCTTGGCACTGCCCCCGGCAAGGCTGGCGGCTGTGGGAGAACTGAAGCCAGGGGAGGGCGGGGCATAGCACAGTCTGGCTCCTCCCGGCGGCACTCCCAGCAGGCCACCATCCCCCAGCATTCTTTACTGTGTTAGAGTGTCATTTTGTGTCATTTTGGTTGGTGGTGTGCCCCCGGATTTTTTTAATGTTAAAAGTGTGCCACGGCTCAAAAAAGGTCGGGAAACACTGATGTAGCCAATAGCGTTCCATCTGCGGATACGAAATCCTAGGATGCCGAGTCCTGCGTTGGTATGTCTCTGTTCATTGCCCAACTGGAAACGATTGGATCTCTCTCCCTCTAACTTGGACGATATGCTGGTTCCTCCCAGACATCACATTCCACCCGGCTACACGAAGCTGACATCTTAATGGGCGAAGGCCTCTTTTCCGTAGCTCTGACACAGGAAGGGACATTGGAACAAGGACCAAGAGCTCCTCCTCCATCTGTTGCATGTTCATCACTTCCACTCTCGTTCCGACCCTTGGTTGCTACTCCCCCAAGGGTTTCTCTCCCCTCCATTAAGGAAGAGCGTTGTGCCTGTTCCTGCCATCCCCTGTCACACGCGCCTTCCTCGTGGTTCATTATGCAGGAAGCAAAGTTTTGGGCAATCAATAATGCAGATGAGCAATGGGAAAGGACGCGTCAGGAAGGATTCCGCTCATGAGACACATCGCCAGCTTTGCCAACACGATGGCAGCTCTGTAAACTTTCCATCCAAACTTCCTCCAGCATTTCAGGATCCTCTCGGCATTACTTCGCGAATGAAGATCCTTAGGAAGGACTCATGCCACGCTTTTTACAAGAGCGTCGATGACTAAAAAAAGGCCAATCTGAGATAGGCAAGTCCGGTTACAGAAAGCACGGCAGAAAGTCTCCTTGGGTCAGGCATGTAGCCAGGGGGGGCTAAGGGGGCTTCAACCCCCCGAAATTCTCAGGGTGGTCCGCGAGATGGCCTTACTGGTACATTATTTAAACTGTTATGTTTATTCATATCATGATCTGATCACCATGCTCATTATATCCCAACTTCATGGGGTTATTGGGATAACAATACAAAAGATTTCCTAGGGTAAACCCTCTTCCACCCAGTCTCAGCCCCCCCCCCCGAACCAAACTCAGCCCCCCCGAACCAAACTCAGCCCCCTGAACCAAACTCACCCCGAACCAAACTCAGCCCCCTCCGAACAAACTCAGCCCCGAACCAAACTTAGCCCCCCGAACCAAACTCAGCCCCCCGAACCAAACTCAGCCCACCCCAAACCAAACTCAGCCCCCCGAACCAAACTCAGCCCCCCGAAGTAAACTCAGCCCCGAACCAAACTCAGCCCCCCTGAACCAAACTCAGCCCCCCGAACCAAACTCAGCCCCCCGAACCAAACTCAGCCCCCCGAACCAAACTCAGCCCCCCGAACCAAACTCAGCCCCGAACCAAACTCAGCCCCCGAACCAAACTCAGCCCCGAACCAAACTCAGCCCCCCGAACCAAACTCAGCCCCTGAACCAAGCTCAGCCCCCTGAACCAAACTCAGCCCCCCTGAACCAAACTCAGCCCCGAACCAAACTCAGCCCCCCCGAACCAAACTCAGCCCCCCCGAACCAAACTCAGCCCCCCGAACCAAACTCAGCCCCGAACCAAACTCAGCCCCCGAACCAAACTCAGCCCCCCGACCAAACTCAGCCCCCCGAACCAAACTCAGCCCCCCCGAACCAAACTCAGCCCCCTCACCAAAATCCTGGCTACGGCCCTGCCTTGGGTGATGTTGTTTCCAAGTTGGGGTTCTTTCTGCGTTGTCGTTTCTCTTCGAGACCCATTCGGCATGTCTTCTCAAAAGAGGATAGTGCATCTCCATCTCCATGCCTCCCGATGTGAGGCCAGGGTGGACCATTGTTGGTGATCAATCTGGCCGAGCCTGAGATGTTGTTTCAGGGAGTCCTTATATCTCTTTTGGGGGGGCGCCTCTCTTGCGCTGACCCGTGGCGAGTTCACCATAGAGTAGTATCTTTGGGAGGCGGTAGTCCTCCATCCTATGGACGTGCCCTGCCCAGCGCAGCTGAGTTCTCAATAGCATGGCTCAACGCTGGTGACCCCTGCTTGCTCAAGGACAGCAACATTTGTCACATAGTCAGTCCTGTGTATATTTAGGATTGTGCGAACACAGCGCTGATGAAAGCGTTCCAGGAGTCGTAGGTGTTGGTGATAGGTGACCCATGTTTCAGACCCATAGAGGAGAATAGACAGTACAATAGCTCTGTACACACTCATTTTGGTGCTTTGCCTCAGGTGCTTGTTGCTCCAGACTCTTTTGTGAAGCCTTCCAAATGCACTCTATGCCTTTGATAATCTGTGATCTATCTCTATCAATTTTGGTGTCTGAAGAGATGATGCTTCCCGGGTAGGTGAACTGCTGAATGGACTTAAGCACATATGTGCCTATGCTGATGTGTGGATGGTGGTGTCCTTCCTGTGGTGCGGGCTGGTAGAGGACTTCTGTTTTCTTCAGGATGACTTCCAGCCCAAACAGCTCTGCAGCTCTTGCAAAGCAGGATGTGAGGCGCTGCAGGGCTGCATCTGGTCTATTTTCCCCAAACACCACCAGTGTTCACATTTGGGCATATTGAGTATTTGTGCCAAGTTTGGTCCAGATCCATCATTGTTTGAGTCCACATTGCTCTCTGGATGTAGGTGAACTACAACTCCCGAACTTAAGGTCAATGCCCACCAAACCCTTCCAGTATTTTCTATTGGTCCTGAGAGTTCAGTGTGCCAAGTTTGGTTCCATTCCATTATTGCTGGAGTTCAGAATGCTCTTTGATTGTGGGTGAACTATAAATCCCAGCAACCACAAATCCCAAATGTCAATGTCTATTTTCCCCCAAACCCCACCAGTGTCCACATTTGGGCATATTGAGTATTTGTGCCAAGTTTGGTCCAGATCCATCATTGTTTGAGTCCACATTGCTCTCTGGATGTAGGTGAACTACAACTCCCAAACTTAAGGTCAATGCCCACCAAACCCTTCCAGTATTTTCTATTGGTCATGAGAGTTCCGTGTGCCAAGTTTGGTTCCATTCCATCATTGCTGGAGTTCAGAATGCTCTTTGATTGTGGGTGAACTATAAATCCCAGCAACCACAAATCCCAAATGTCAATGTCTATTTTCCCCAAACCCCACCAGTGTCCACATTTGGGCATATTGAGTATTTGTGCCAAGTTTGGTCCAGATCCATCATTGTTTGAGTCAACAGTGCTCTCTGGATGTAGGTGAACGAAAATAATGTTATGGTTGGGGTCAGCACAACATGAGGAAGTGTATTAAAGGGTCGCGGCATCCGGAAGGTAGAGAAACCCGGTTCTAATAACTCAATCTAGAAGCTGACAATTATGGTATATCTGTGTTGTGAATGAATTTGGTTCAATTCCATCGCTGGTAGAGTTCAGAATGCTCTTTAATCATAGGTGAACTATAAATCCCAGCAACTTAAACTCCCAAATGTCAATGTCTATTTTCCCAAAACTCGACCAGTGTTCACATTTGGGCATATTGAGTATCCATGCCAACTTTGGTCCAGATCCATCATTGTCTGGACCCACAGTGCTCTCTGGATGTAGGTGAACTACAACTCCAAAACTCAAGGTCAATGCCCACCAAACTCTTATCGTATTTTCTCTTGGTTATGGGAGTTCTGTGTGGGAACTTTGTGTCTTTCTGCCATTCCTGCCAGACCAAACCCTTTCAGTACTTTCTGTTGGTAATGAGAGTTCAATAGGCCAAGTTTGGTTCAATTCCATTGTTGCAAGAGTACAGGATGCTCTTTGATTGTGTGTTAACTATTAATCCCAGAAACTGTAACTCCCAAATGTCAAGGTCTATTTTCCTCAAACTTCACCAGTGTTCACATTTGGGCATATTGAGGATTCATGCCAAGTTTGGTCCTGATCCAACATTGTTTGAGTCCACAGCGCTCTCTGGGTGTAGGTGAACTACAACTTCCAAACTCAAGGTCAATTCCCAAGCAAACCCTTTCAGTACTTTCTGTTGGTAATGAGAGTTCAATATGCCAAGTTTGGTTCAATTCCATTGTTGCAAGAGTTTAGGATGCTCTTTGATTGTGTGTTAACTATAAATCCCAGAAACTGTAACTCCCAAATGTCAAGGTCTATTATCCCCAAACTCCATCTGTGTTCACATTTGGGCATATTGAGTATCCATGCCAAGTTTGGTCCAGATCCATCATTGTCTGGGCCCACAGTGCTCTCTGGATGTAGGTGAACTACAACTCCAAAACTCAAGGTCAATGCCCACCAAACCCTTATAGCATTTTCTCTTGGTTATGGGAGTTCTGTGTGGGAACTTTGTGTCTTTCTGCCATTCCTTCCAGGATATCTTTGTCAGTCTATCTCAACCAGTGTGCCGTGGCACACTAATGTGCCGTGAGCGATCATCAGGTGTGCCGTGAGAAAAGCTCTCTGCCCCCCTTCCTTCCCCCCTCCTCCTGCCGAACTCCTGCTGCTTGGGAGAGGAGGAGGAAGGGACGGGCAGCGGCCAAGAAAAAGAAGAAGGGACTGGGGTGCCGCCTCCTTCGGCCGTTTCCCCAACCAGCCTCCAATCCGCCATGACTCCTGCCATGACTCTTGCCGCTTGCTTGTTGAAGCCGCACAGAGGAGGAGCCCCGCCTACTGAAGCCCGTCCACCGCTCATGCTCCTTCTCTGTAGGAGAGCTAAAGCCGGAGGGGGATGATGCAGCCTGGCTCAAGGCTGGTGAAGCTGTGGGAGAACTGAAGCCGGGGGAGGGGCAGGGCATGGCGCGGCCTGGCTCCGCCGCCTCTCCCAGCTTCAGCACTCCCACAACCGCCAGCCTTGAGGGGGCAGTGCCAAGCCAGTGGTGGCAAAGCCAGCACAATGCTGGTGGCACTGCCCCCCAAGGCTGGCGGCTGTGGGAGAACTGAAGCCGGGGGGAGGGGGCAGGGCATGGCGCGGCCTGGCTCCGCCCCCTCCCCAGCTTCAGTGCTCCCACAACTTCGCCAGCCTTGAGGGGGCAGTGCCAAGCCAGTGGTGGCAAAGCCAGCACAATGCTGGGTTGGCACTGCCCTCAAGGCTGGTGAAGCTGTGGGAGAACTGAAGCCGGGGAGGGGCAGGGCATGGCGCGCCTGGCTCGCCCTCCCCAGCTTCAGTGCTCCCACAACCGCCAGCCTTGAGGGGCAGTGCCAAGCCAGTGGTGGCAACGCCAGCACAATTCTGGGTTGGCACTGCCCCCTCAAGGCTGGCGCAGCTGTGGGTTAACTGAAGCCGGGGGGGAGGGGGCAGGGCATGGCGCGGCCTGGCTCCGCCCCCTCCCCAGCTTCAGTGCTCCCACAACTTCGCCAGCCTTGTGGGGGCAGTGCCAAGCCAGTGGTGGCAAAGCCAGCACAAAGCTGGGTTGGCACTGCCCCCTCAAGGCTGGCGAAGCTGTGGGAGAACTGAAGCCGGGGGAGGGGCAGGGCATGGCGCGCCTGGCTCTGCCCCTCCCCCAGCTTCAGTGCTCCCACAACCGCCAGCCTTGAGGGGGCAGTGCCAAGCCAGTGGTAGCAAAGCCAGCACAAAGCTGGGTTGGCACTGCCCCCTCAAGGCTGGCGGCTGTGGAGAACTGAAGCCGGGGAGGGGCAGGGCATGGCGCGGCCTGGCTCCGCCCTCCCCAGCTTCAGTGCTCCACAACTTCGCCAGCCTTGAGGGGGCAGTGCCAAGCCAGTGGTGGCAAAGCCAGCACAAAGCTGGATTGGCACTGCCCCTCAAGGCTGGCGAAGCTGTGGGAGAACTGAAGCCGGGGGAGGGGGCGGGGCATGATGTGGCCTGACTACTCCCCCGGCTTCAGCACTCCCAGTAGCTGCTCGCAGCAGGTCACCATTCCCCAGCCGTTCTTTACTGTGTTAGTGTGTCATTTTGTGTCATTTTGGTTGGTGGTGTGCCCCCGGATTTTTTTAATGTTAAAAGTGTGCTGCGGCTCAAAAAAGGTTGGGAAACACTGATCTATGTTGTTTTCATCGAAACAGGCCCAGGTTTCACACTGAGTGTATAAATACATTTAAAAACATATTAACTATATGTATGACTGTGTTCGAGTGTCCTTTTGTGTCATTTTGGTTGGTGGTGTGCCCCAGGATTTTGTTAATGTAAAAAGTGTGCCGCGGCTCAAAAAAGGTTGGGAAACACTGGTGTGGATGCATCTAGATGTGTATTTATTTATTGTTGATATGTTAAGTGTGAATCGGAGAAGAAAACAGCTGTAAATAGCCAGCGAACACACAAAGAAAATACAACCTCGCCTTTCTGGTTGCAGGCCAAAAAAAAAACCCACCTGCGCACGGGATGAATATTTCAAATGTCCCCGTGACTGTCTTTTGTCTGTTGCAATATATCCCTTTTTAAACCTGGCTTGTGGTTTTAAGATTTTTGCCATTTCTAGAACATTAAAGTCTTAGGGATTTGGCCGGGATCTGGAAAGAATGCTTTTGTGAGGTGTCACAAGCGCCACCTTGTGGTGAAAGGAGAATATAAATATACATTTCCAAAAGCAGCCTGCTGGCTAGTCTCTTACTTATTTACTTACTTACTTACTTATTTATTTATTTACTCGCTTGGGGACCCGGCACTGCCCGGGTTATTTGATAAAGAGGAGGTCTCCGGGAGACTCCCACTAAGTTGTGGGGTCCCCCAGGGGGCTATCCTCTCGCCCTTATTATTTAACATTTACATGCGCCCCCTGGCCCAGCTGGTTCGCGACTTTGGTCTGGAGTGTTATCAGTATGCGGATGACACCCAGCTTTTGCTGAGAATGGACGGCAGGCAGGACGCCGTACCCGATTGTTTCCATCTATGCCTTGAAGCTGTGACTGGTTGGCTGCCGGCCCGCCGGCTGAAGGTGACTCCGTCGAAGACGGCGCGCTTGTGGCCTGGCGCCCTGGGCTGGATGCGTGCTGGTTGCCTACCCTGGATGGCGAGCAGCTCAGCCCGTCATCCCTCGTAAAGAGCTTAGGGGTCCAATTGGACCCTTTGCTGACCATGGAGACTCAGGTCTCCATGGTCAGCAAAACGGCGTTTTACCATCTCCGCCAGGCTAGGCGACTGGCGCCCTACCTGTCCAGGGACGATCTGGCCACGGTGATCCAGGCGACGGTCATCTCGAGGCTGGACTACTGTAACGCCTCTCGTGGGCCGTCCCTTGTCGACAGTCCGGAAACTCAAGCTGGTGCAGAATGCTGCTGCTCGCTTGCTGGTGGGAGCACCAGTGAGAGAGCATATTACGCCCATCCTGCGGCAACTGCACTGGCTGCCCATCAAGTACCGGATTGCCTTCAAGGTGTTGGTGTTAACCTTTAAGGCCCTGCACGGTCTAGGGCCTGAGTACCTAAGGGACCGCCTTACCCCGTACGTTCCCCCCGAGATCACTGCGCTCGGAAGAGCAGAACTTGCTGGTCGTTCCATCACCCCGCTCCTGCCATCTGTCCAGTACAAGACAACGGGCCTTCTCATTTGTGGCTCCCATGACCTGGAACTCGTTACCCAGCCATGCCCGGGCAATTCACGAACTCGGCCCTTTTCGGAGAGCCTGTAAGACTGCCCTCTTCAGAACAGCGTTTGGCTGACCTGAATGAAGAGGCTTATTAGTGTCCAAACTTGACCTAAGATCTATGATCAGTTGACTACTGGCTATGTACTGTGTTTTTATTGAATTTGGTTGTATGTTTTTATTGTACATTTTATTCTTGTTGTGATCCGCCCCGAGCCTGCAGGGAGGAGCGGAATATAAGACTGAATAATAAATAAATAAATAATAATAAATAAAGGCATTGTGTGCCAAGGTTGGTCCTTATCTGTTGTTCATTTGGCTCGCAGTGGTCTCAAGAAGTGAGTGAAGGTACTTCGAGTTCCATCATCCATGGTCCGTCCCACTCAAAAACTGCACCAGGATGTACAGTGGGTCACGGGGCTCTGTGTGCCAACTTTGATCCTGAGCTGTCGTTGGATGAGGGTTACATTGGTCTCGGGAAGTGAGTGAAGGTACTTCAAGTCCCATCGTCCGTGGTCCACCTTCCCTCAAATCGCACCAGGACGTAAAGTGTGCCATGGGGGCTCTGTGTGCAAAGCTTGGCCCTGATCAGTCATTGGATGAGGGTCTCAGCGGTCTCAGGAAGTGAGTAAAGGTATTGCAAGTCCCATCATCCATGGTCCATCCTCCTCCTAACTGCACCAGGATGTAAAGTGGGTCATGGGGGCTCTGTGTGCCAAGTTTGGTCTTGATCAGTCATTAGATGAGGGTCGCAGTGGTCTCAGGAAGTGAGTAAAGGTATTGCAAGTCCCATCATCCATGGTCCATCCTCCTCCTAACTGCACCAGGATGTAAAGTGGGTCATGGGGGCTCTGTGTGCCAAGTTTGGTCTTGATCAGTCATTAGATGAGGGTCGCAGCAGTCTCGGGAAGTGAGTGAAGGTACTTCAAGTCCCATCATCCGTGGTCCACCTTCCCTCAAACCGCACCAGGACGTAAAGTGTGCCATGGGGGCTCTGTGTGCAAAGTTTGGTCCTGATCAGTCATTGGATGAGGGTCACAGCGGTCTCAGGAAGTGAGTAAAGGTATTGCAAGTCCCATCATCCATGGTCCATCCTCCTCCTAACTGCACCAGGATGTAAAGTGGGTCATGGGGGCTCTGTGTGCCAAGTTTGGCCTTGATCAGTCATTAGATGAGGGTCGCAGCAGTCTCGGGAAATGAGTAAAGGTACTTCAAGTCCCATCATGCATGGTCTGCCCTCCTCCAAGCTGCACCAGGATGTAAAGTGGGTCATGGGGGCTCTGTGTGCCTAGTTTGTTCTTTTTTGGTAATTGGATGAGGGTCGCAGTGGTCTCAGAAAGTGAGTGAAGGTACTGCAAGTCCCATCATCCGTGGTCCGTCCCACTCAAAACTGCAGCAGGATGTAGAGTGGGTCATGGGTACTCTGTGTGCCGAGTTTGGGCCTGGTCTGTGATTTGTAGGGGCTTCAATGTTCTGTGGGAAATGAATCGGGTGAAGGTACTGCAAATCCCATCATTTGTGGCCCATCCTGCCCTACACCGCACCAGGTTGTAAAGTGGGCCAGTGGGCATCTGTGTGCCAAGTGTGGTCCTGATCCTTCTATGGTGTGGGCCACAGTGCTCTAAGCAAGTGAGTTAAAGTACTGCAAGTCCCGTCATCCATGGTCCATCCTCCCTCAAACTGCACCAGGATGTAGAGTGGGTCTTGAGGGTTCTGTGTGCCTAGTTTGGTCTTGTTCTCTCATTGTTGGGGGCCGCAAAGGGGTCACAAAGTGTTTTGGCCTGAAACTCCCACCATGCCTGACTGCCTCAGGCCTTTGCCTTACCCCCCTCTGCCACTTTAGGGTTTCGGAATGTTCGTGTTGGTTGACCAATCAGAGGCGTTATGCAAATAATCCCACAGTGGAAGCCAATCAGAAAGCTGCCACATTTCCGCCCTCTGCAGCAAATCCCCCCCCCAAAGAATATGTATGTGTGTGCACCCAGGCAGCAAACGCTGTGCCCGGGCTTTTGGCTTTTCCCGGGCTCATAGAGAAGAGCCTTTTGCAGTTTGCACTGCATGAGGAGGGACCAGTCAGAATACTTCGGTTTGAATTTTACCTCTTCTTATACCCATTGTTATTACTGCTGTATTATTGCATGTGCATGGAATGTAGGTATATGACCAGTTGGATTACTTATAATATTAGGCACTTACAGTAGCATTCATTCTATGATACATTAGGTTGGTTTCTCACCCCAATACTCTTTGATGCTTTAGATCCTGGCAGGGCAGGAGGAGTGGACGGCTCTCCCTGCCCCTTCTGCCTGCCAGGATCTAAAGCCTTGAAGAGGCTTCATGAGGGGCCAACTTCAGCCCTCCAGGTGTTTTGGACTTCAACTCCCACAATTCCTCACAGCCTCAGGCCTCTTCCCTTTCTTCTCAGCCTGGGCAAACTTGGGCCCTCGCTCCCTCAGGATCGGGGTGAGAGAGAGGCAGCGAGGAGCGGGGGGGGGCTCCTCCTCCTTTTTTTTTGCTGCTTCCAAGAATAGAATACCCCCCTCCCTCCCTCCCTCCTTCCTATTTGGAGAGTCCCATCTAGAATTCAGTGTGATTTATCCAAGTTTTGGCCTACAACTCCCAGAAATCCCAGCCAATTTACCAGCTGTTAGGATTTCTGGGAGTTGTAGGCCAAAACCATCTGGAATGCGCATGCACTGGCATACGAACTACTAACGAATTTCGTTAGTAATTAAGTTACATTTTAGAAATTTTGGGAAATTTTTTTGTAAGTCTTCCTATTACTAATAAAAAAAAAATCCCCCCCCCCCCCCATTAGATTTTTTCGATTTCCTATTTTTGGGTTCTAAACCATGCCTTTTAACTATATATATTACTGTGTTAGAGTGTCATTTTGTGTCGTTTTGGTTGGTGGTTTGCCCCAGGATTTTGTAAACGTAAAAAATGTGCCGCGGCTCAAAAAAGGTTGGGAAACACTGCTCTATGTGATTACAAAATTGTCCCAATGTAAAATGTCTTTGTCGTTGAATTCTGTCCCGAAGGAAGCTGTGCTTTGCATCTTTCGCCTTCGTCCTTGGCGGAGCAATGAAGAACATTGGCGTCAAGAGCTCACCCTCAATGCTTGCTTTTCAGATCCATTCACTGGAATGAGCCTGAGGTGGTGGTATTTCTCTCACTTCCTTCTTACCTCCACTTCCAGGACATTTTTCTTTCAAATCTGTGAACGTCAACATGGAGATTCTACCCTGAATTAAGCAGGATCCTTTGTTACAAATGCATCGGATGAATGCCGACGGAGGACAGCCCTCTATTCACAGAAGAGTGAAGAGAAATGCATGGATCACCCAACCTATCCTCCACCCTCCGTTCCCTTGATAAAGATAATTGCATCTTGTCAGGTATGACGGGACCTGAAAAATATATGTATTCATCTCAGAGGTATTCATAACTTGTGAGCGGGATTGTGTGCGCGCACTAACTTTGTCAAAAACGCTTGCTGTTAATAAAGAGCCTACAGGAGCAAAGAGGAGGATTGGATATTAATGTGGTGCCATTTTCAGATGGTGAACAGAGACGACTTATCTTGTCTGGGATCATGATTAGTGAGAAGTATAATCTAGGAGAACCTCAAGGGTGGGTGTCACAAGGTGGGAAGTCTAATCTAGGGGAGCTTTAAGAGTTTATGTCACTGGGGTGGGGTAGATGTCCCTAGCGTGTGGAGTCACTGAGGTGGAAAGTCCACTCTAGGAGAAATTCAAGTATAGATGTCACTGGAGTCTGGACTATAATCTAGGAGAATATCAAGGACCGATCTCCCTGGAGTGTGGACTATAATCTAGGAGAATATCAAGGACCGATCTCCCTGGAGTGTGGACTATAATCTAGGAGAACTTCAAGGACCGATCTCCCTAGAGTGTGGACTATAATCTCAGAGAATCTCAAAGACCGATCTCCCTGGAGTGTGGAATATAATCTAGGAGAATCTCAAGGACTGATCTCCCTGGAGTCTGGACTGTAATCTAGAAGAATCTCAAGGACCAATGTCCCTGGAGTGTGGACTATAATCTAGGAGAATATCAAAAACCAATCTCCCTGGAGTGTGGACTATAATCTAGGAGAATATCAAGGACCGATCTCCCTGGAGTGTGGACTATAATCTAAGAGAATATCAAGGACCGATCTCCCTGGAGTCTGGACTATAATCTAGGAGAATCTCAAGGACTGATCTCCCTGGAGTCTGGACTGTAATCTAGAAGAATCTCAAGGACCAATGTCCCTGGAGTGTGGACTATAATCTAGGAGAATCTCAAGGACCGATCTCCCTGGAGTGTGGACTATAATCTAGGAGAATATCAAGGACCGATCTCCCTGGAGTCTGGACTATAATCTAGGAGAATATCAAGGACCGATCTCCCTGGAGTGTGGAATATAATCAAGAGAATCTCAGACCATGTCCCTGGAGTGTGGACTATAATCTAGGAGAATCTCAAGGACCAAACTCCCTGGAGTGTGGACTATAATCTAGGAGAACTTCAAGGACCGATCTCCCTGGAGTGTGGACTATAATCTAGGAGAATCTCAAGGACCAATGTCCCTAGAGTGTGGACTATAATCTAGGAGAATCTCAAAGACCGATTTCCCTGGAGTGTGGACTATAATCTAGGAGAATCTCAAGGACCAAAGTCCCTGGATTTTGGACTATAATCTAGGAGAATCTCAAGGACCAATGTCCCTGGAATATGGTCTATAATCTAGGAGAATCTCAAAGACCGATCTCCCTGGAGTGTGGACTATAATCTAGGAGAATATCAAGGACCGATCTCCCTGGAGTGTGGACTATAATCTAGGAGAATATCAAGGACCGATCTCCCTGGAGTCTGGACTATAATCTAGGAGAATATCAAGGACCGATCTCCTGGAGTGGAATATAATCAAGAGAATCTCAGACCATGTCCCTGGAGTGTGACTATAATCTAGGAGCCTCTCAAGGACCAAACTCCCTGGAGTGTGGACTATAATCTAGGAGAACTTCAAGGACCGATCTCCCTGGAGTGTGGACTATAATCTAGGAGAATCTCAAGGACCAATGTCCCTGGAGTGTGGACTATAATCTAGGGGAATCTCAAAGACCGATCCCCCTGGAGTGTAGACTATAATCTAGGAGAATCCCAAGGACCTATGTCCCTGAAGTGTGGACTATAATCTAGGAGAATCTCAAGGACCAAACTCCCTGGAGTGTGGACTATAATCTAGGAGAATCTCAAAGACCGGTCTCCCTGGAGTGTGGACTATGATTCTAGGAGAATCTCAAGGACCAAAGTTCCTGGAGTGTGGACTATAATCTAGGAGAATTTTAAAGACCGATCTCCCTGGAGATGGACAATAATCTAGGAGAATCTGAAGGACCAATGTCCCTAGAGTGTGGACTATAATCTAGGAGAATCTCAAAGACCGATTTCCCTGGAGTGTGGACTATAATCTAGGAGAATCTCAAGGACCGATCTCCCTGGGTGTGGACTAAAGACACTATGAGAATCTCAAGGACCGATCTCCCTGGAGTGTGGAATATAATCTAGGAGAATCTCAAAGACCGATCCCCCTGGAGTGTGGACTATAATCTAGGAGAATCTCAAAGACCGGTCTCCCTGGAGTGTGGACTATAATCTAGGAGAATCTCAAAGACCGATTTCCCTGGAGTGTGGACTATACTCTAGGAGAATCTCAAAGACCGATCTCCCTGGAGTGTGGACTATACTCTAGGAGAATCTCAAGGACGGTCTCCCTGGGTGTGGAATATAATCTAGGAGAATCTCAAAGACCGATCC
>JARBWK010000162.1:0-56385 GCA_030556195.1 Anolis apletophallus | reverse complement strand
AAAATGACCTTTGCAGCACATTGAAAACTGGGACCAGCCCCCCCTAAAGAGGCATGGCAAACAAAACTGGTGGAATTGAGCCAGATGGAAAAATTAACGGAATGGTTAAGGGAGAGAAACTGTAAGCCACCTCAATAACAAAAGGGACTGCTCCCCTATTATATGACTATTGCAAAGAGTGCAAAGTGGAGATCGAAGCATAAAGGTGTTACAGTGGGCAGTAGTGAATGGAACTGACTGTTAATATTAATATAAAATCTCCATCACCTTACATGATTATAGGCTTCCTGTCTTAGGGCAACGCACGGAAGTGGAAGACAACGGATAAGAGATGAAAAGATCCCCTATGGGACACAATGCGACGCTTTTGAGAATCACCCGAACCCGAGACTCTCACTATGTGCACTGCTGTTTTTTCTGCTAAAGAGAATGTTTCTATGCATTCCACTTCCCCATCCCCCCTTGTAGCCATCTTGCTACATCCTGACCTACCCTCTTTTTTTCTGTTCCCCCTTTTACCCCATTCCTTATATTTCTGTATTTTATTCTTGGAAAAATCTCAATAAAGACTGATTTTTTAAAAAAAAAAAAAAAAATAATAATAATAATAATAATAATCTTTATTTCTAACCCGCATCCATCTACCCAGAGGGGACTCGGAGCGGCTTACGTGGGGACTAACAACTGAGTTACCTGTGTGCCATTACACGAATGCTTGTGAACATCATTTTTTCAAAGGGCTGACTTCTAACAAGGTCACACCTTTCCTTGACTAGTGGTTTTCAAAACGTGGTCTCCATATGTTCATGGAGATGTTCAAGTGTTTTGGCTTCAGCTCTCAGAATCCCTGAGCATTGGACAAGCTCAAAGTTGGGAGTCCCAAACGCATGGAGAACCAAGGATTAGGCACCAGTGGTCTAGAACAAAACTAGAGACGTACATCCTCTTGTTAGATCTTACCAAAAGGACATTGTCCACACTGATAGTAAGGAAAGCTAAGGGACTAAGTCGGTTGATAGGAAATTAACTTTTACGCAGATGTTACGCGGCCAGATTGGGGAGCCCATGATCCTGCCGGTGCTGTTTATCTCCAATCGCCTTCAGGTCTACCTAGATTTACCATTGCCCAAATCACTGCTTATTGGGAGGGCTACCATTCTGCTTCTTCGGGCGTACCCAACACTCTTTTCTCAAACACACACACGCACATGCCTCCAAAAAAACCAAGCAAACGAAATACATTGGCTCTTTACCTTGCTCTGGCGCGCAACCTGACCCCTGTTGCTCAAGCTGTTTCCTCAAATGGTCGTTGGTTTTGATGGATTCCTCAAGCTGGCGCCTCAGCATTCGGATTTCTTGGAGATGCTCCATTAAGAGCTCTAAGGAAAAATCAAGGGAGATGGCTATTATTTATTTTTTATTTATTTACTTCATTTCTATTCCGCCCGTCTCACCCTGCAGGGGACTCAGGGCGGATTATTTATTTATTTATTTATTTACTAAGTTCAACTTAATATACCGCTCTCTCTGGTGCCCACTAATTATAATGTACACATTACAATTAGACACCCAAACACACAAGACAGACAGAGGCAATTTAACATCTGGCCACCAGGGGGAGCTGTCGCACTCCTTCATTCCTCAGCGTGTTTCTTTTTTTTTATGGCCTCGTAAATCAGTTAAATTTAGCCGCCCCACTAAGTGGTACCTTAATTTCCTACTTGACAGATGCAGCTGTCTTTCGGGTTGCAAAGGTCGACAACAGGCTACACAACAGGTTGAGAGCCCATCTCGACCTGGGCAGTGTCACAATGCACGGACTTGACCGGCCCCTTAATCACACACACAAAGACGGACTGAAGGCTAACTACTTTATTGAGTATAAAAACAGTTCAAAGATATTGTCCATTAGAATAGTGAAACAATCCAAAAAGGCGTGAAGTAACAATGTCCAAAAAAGCGTGGCAAATAGGCTAAAAGTTCAGCAAGGCTCCGCACGACTATGCGGATCAGGAAACAAGGCAAGGCTCCGCACAACCAGGCGGATCAGGAGCAAGGCAAGGCAAGGCAAGGCAAGGCAAGGCTTGATGACCACGGGCTAGCTTAGCCTCGTGGTCCCACTCCGCTTCACGCCTATTCAGGTAAGACGTGGCCGGAGCACTGAGGATTCGTTCCCACGGATCCTATACTTAATCCCTCGGCCGAGGTCCCCGACGCTCTAGGCTTCTTCGTCTCCAATCGCTGCTCACGGACCTCGGCCGGTCTATGCTCTTAGACCATTCCCTTCTGCTAGACTCGATGTTCCGTCTCCTATCAAAGGTTCGACCTTGTCTCTCCGCAGCTGTGTTTCTATCTCCCTGAGAGCTCTCCTCCCTAGCAGTTTCCCAAACGCTTTCTTCCATGTTTTCACTTACTAACTCTTGAGAACCTCTCCCCCCCGGATGCTCGTAGCTGCCAGAATCGCTGTCCTCCATCTGCACCTGGTTATCTATGTCTTCGCTAGGGCCACACAACATTTCTTCCCCTGCCAAGCTCTCTGTGGGCGAAGGAGGCCCATCAGGGAAAGCTGCCCTTCGCCCACAGTCATCTAGCTCATCCTCTGAATCTAGCTCTGGTACTGCTGGTCCTAATGCTAATGGGACCCCGGGTCCTGACCCCTGCCCTCCAGGCACAAACGAGAACTGCTGTGCTACAGGCAGGCCTCAAACTCATGACCTTCTGCTCAGTAGAGATCGTATGCAGCTGATACCCAGCCAGCTGGGCCACATTCCCGGCGCAGTCCGCAGCAGAAATAATAATAATAATAATAATAAACTTTCTTTATACCCCGCCCCCATCTCCCCAATACTAATTATATATGAATATTTCTTGATATATTAATATGTTAATATTAATGATGTGTAATATATAGTAAATATAGTAAATAAATAAATAAATAATGTAGATTATAATGTAGTTAAGCCTTTAGGTGCGGTCCTCCATAATATTTTTTGGCTCTCATGTGACCCCTTGGAAAAAATAATTGCCCACCCCTGTTCCAGGTGAACTGGAAAAACCTTTTATTTTCAAGCATGGCCATTGTCACACCTCAACGGCCTCAGGCATCACTTTTGCTTGAACAGAGTTCCAGCCAGGGGAATCAGAAAGTACTTTCCAAGCCAACTTGCTTCGCTCCCAAGCCCTGTCCAGGGCCTCCCTGCCTTTCCCATGAGAAGGCAGGGGATGGAAGCATAACAAGGGCCTCTCAAGGCCATACCACCTCGCCTCCCTGATAGAGCAAGTGGGCAGAGAGCTAGCCTCCCTTTCGGCCAGATGCTCTTTGCTAATGAGCACCACATTCCAAGACTACTGAGTTCACAAAACATACAAGAGATCATCAATCTTAGCTTTTGACGTGCGACGCAACCCAGGAACACTATAACTGCCTTGTGAACCCCCATGCCAGTGTCTTGTACCAACAACGCACTTGGAGGAAGATCTTGCGGGTTAGGCTAGTCGGGCCTTCCATCAAGCCTTGCCAGCCAGCCTGCTTCAGGCTGACTTGTTCCTGTATTGCCTTGTTCCTGTTCGTCGTCGAGACCCAGTGATTGATCCTGAAAGACTCTTTTTCCTTTTGAACTCTTCGCCTTCCAAGCAGCTTGTCCCTGCCTGTGTTGATCCGGCTGGGATTCTAAGAGACTCTTTGCATCCGGCTTGTGTTCCCGTTTTCCTGCTAAGTGCTCCTATTGCTGTGGAGCACTCACACCCCTGCTGAATCCTGTTTTGCTGCTAGTTGGAGTCACTATAAAGATTGCCTTCAACCTCTTTCCTATACCTATCTAATCGCAATAAAACCCATTGCACCTCAGCTGCTGTGTGGTTTATCCAGGGGGGTCAGGTTGCCAAGGCCTCAGAGGGCGATAGCCATGCAGGGACGGATGCAGCTGAAAACAAGCAAGTGTCTCGAAACAAAGAGCTGTCCCATGTCACTGCATTCTTCCTGTTATCTTTTATACATTTTTTCACTAGGCAAGGCATAACCTTTCTCCTCACATCTCTTCATCCAATCACATTTTTAAAAACATACTTTTCTCAGTTCATCTTGACACTTTCACCTAATTAGTTCTGCACATGCTCTCATATGCGGCGCCAGCATAGATAAGCAATCTATTATTTGTTTCTCGATAAGGATTAAATTGTCAGATCACCGAAATCGTAACATCCTCCGTATCTGGAACACACAGTCTTCCCCTTTGCCTTCGTCCTTTCTGCTCACCTTTTGCAAAGAGGCATTTTCATTTCAAACTTAATATTTCAGCAATTATTTAAGCTTATTAACCCCTTCATCACCCTGTATAAGAAAAAAGGGGGGGAAATCCGATTGCTCAAACTATCGAGGTATAACTCTGCTCTCCACTGCTGGAACAAAACTTGCAAGGACACTCCTGAACAGATTAGTTCCTGCGATTGCAGAAGAACTTCTGCCTGAAAGCCAATGCGGATTCAGAGCAGATGAAAAAAGGAAAGGCAGCCAGGATTGATGGAATGCCACCTGAAGCTTGGAAACGGGGAGGTCATGTACTCCATGCTAAATTCCACGAGCTCCTTGTGAGCTGCTGGGAAAAGGTGAACTGCCATCAGATCTCCAAGTTGCAGTTCTCATCACCCTGCATAAGAATAAAGGAACAAAATCCGATTGCTCAAACTATCGAGGTATAACACTGCTCTCCATTGCTGGAAAAATCCTTGCAAGGAGACTCCTGAACAGATTAGTTCCTGCGATTGCAGAAGACCTTCTCCCAGAAAGCCAATGCGGCTTCAGAGCTAATAGGAGCCCCACAGATATGGGTTTTGCCCTTAAGACAACTGCAAGAGAAATGTAGAGAGCAGAACAAAGGACTCTGTGTCACATTTGTCGACCTCACCAAAGCCTTCGACACTGTGAGCAGAAAAGGTCTGGGGCAGATCCTGGAACGACTAGAATGTCCCCCCAAATTCCTCAAAATTCCTGGATTAGACAGATTCATGGATACCAAGTGTATCGGTAGTTACTGAAAAGGACATTCAAGTGCCACCTCGGAGTTGGTTGAGGTAGGCAGGATTTCCCTGGGTACTGGTTGTGGGGGTCGGGAGCAGGTCAGGGTTTTGCCCTCCCTTCTGCTCGAGATCCCCGTGTACAACTGGTGGGCCACTGTGTGATACAGAATGGTGGACTAGATGGGCTGAGGTCCGATTCAGCATGGCTCTTCTTATGTTCTTATGTTCTTAAAATGACTATCCGGTCAAGTGAGATACGGCGATGCTCTCTCAAAGCCCTTTCTCATAACTAATGGAGTGAAACAAGGTTGTGTTCTTGCACCTATTTACAATCTTCTTCAGCATGATGCTCCAAAGGCCTACGGCAGACCTCGAAGAAGAAGAAGTCATATATATATATGCTATCGTACTGATGGCAGCTTGTTCAACTTAAGCCGTCTGAGGGCTCGCACTAAGACTCTAAACTATCTGGTCCGTGAGCTGCTTTTTGCTGACGATGCTGCTCTTGTTGCCCATTCAGACGCAGCCCTGCAGCGCCTCATATCCTGCTTTGCAACAGCTGCAGAGCTGTTTGGGCTGGAAGTCAGCCTGAAGAAAACGGAAGTCCTCTATCAGCCTGCACCACAGGAAGAACACCATCATCCTCATGTCAGCATAGGCAAATCTGTGCTTACGTCCGTTCAGCAGTTCAGACGCCAAGATTGACAAAGAGATAGATCACAGATTATCAAAGGCATAGAGTGCATTTGGAAGGCTTCACAAAATAGTCTGGAGCAACAAGCACCTGAGGCAAAGCACCAAACTCAGTGTGTACAGAGCTATCGTACTGTCTATTCTCCTCTATATGTCTGAAACATGGGTCACCTATCGCCAACACCTATGACTCCTTGAATGCTTTCATCAGCACTGTCTTTGCACAATCCTAAATATACACTGGACCGACTATGTGACTAATGTTGCTGTCCTTGAGCAAGCAGGGATCAACAGCATTGACGCCATGCTATTGAGAACACAGCTGCTCTAGGATGGCACGTCTCTAGGATGGAGGACCACCGCCTCCGAAAGACACTACTCTACGGTGAACTCGCCATGGGTCAGCGCAAGAGAGGCGCCCCCAAAAAGAGATATAAGGACTCCCTGAAACAACATCTCAGGCTCAGCCAGATTGATCACCAACAATGGTCCACCCTGGCCTCACATCGGGAGGCATGGAGACGCACTATCCACAATGCTGCGGCCTCTTTCAAGAAGACACGCCGAATGGGTCTCGAAGAGAAACGACAACGCAGGAAGGACCGCAACTTGGAAACAACATCACCCAAGGAGACTTTCTGCTGTGCTTTCTGCAACCGAACTTGCCTATCTCAGATAGCGCGGCAGCAACCCAGCTACAAAACTTCCTTGAGACAGCAGAGGGCTTGGACCCCTTTCAATCAGGGGTCCGCCCGGGCACGCGGACCGAGACCGTCCTGGTGGCCATCTCGGACGATATCCGCTGCCAACTAGACAAGGGAGGCTCAGTAGTTCTGGTATTGCTGGACCTTACCGCCGCATTCGACACGGTGGACCATGATCTGCTGATACGACAACTTGCCGCCATAGGGATACAAGGAACAGCTTTAGCTTGGCTTAGCTCCTTCCTGCGCGGACGTAGTCAGCGAGTTGAATGGCTAGGCCAAACATCTAGAAATCTCTCCTCGAGTGCGGAGTGCCCCAAGGCGCCATATTATCACCAACGTTGTTTAACATCTATGTTCGGCCGTTGGCTGGTATAGCCTGGAGCTTCGGCCTAGGGTGCTACCAATATGCCGATGACACCCAGCTCCTACTGAAACTGGAGCCTGGCGCAACCGGTGCCCGAAAACTTCACTCGAGGCCTAGAAGCAGTGACAAATGGCTCCGTGCCCACAAACTTAAAATAAATCCATCAAAGACGGAGATCTTATGGCCGGGCCGCCCAGAACCACCTTTCTCGCTGCCCCCTTTGAAGGGGAACCGCTGATTCCGTCCCCCTCAGTAAAAAGCCTTGGTGTTATCCTGGACTCCAAATTGTCGATGGAGGCCCAGGTTGCCTCCACGAGCAAAAAGGGCCTTCTTCCACCTGCGCCAAGCGAGACAATTGGCGCCCTATCTTCCGACGGAAGCGCTAGCTACAGTAATCCATGCCACGGTTACATCAAGGCTGGATTACTGTAACACTTTGTATGTAGGTCTACCCCGGTCACTAACCCGCAGGCTCCAGATTGTGAAGAACGCGGCCGCCAGGCTTCTCACAGGAACATCGATGAGATGCCACATTACACCATCTCTGCAGCGCCTGCACTGGCTGCCCGTTGAGTATAGAGCCTTACACAAGACCTTGACCTTGGCTTTCAAAGCCCTACGGGCCCCGGCCCAACATACCTAAAAGACCGCTTGCTGATGCCTGCTTACTCAAGGACCCCGCTGCCAGCAAACAAGAACCTTCTTCACGTACTCAGGCTTGAAAGAGGCCCACCTGGAGACCACGAGACGGAGATCGTTCTCCGTTGTGGCCCCCGCTCTTTGGAACTCGATGCCACCGGACCAGAGAGCCTCCTCGACCTGCCCCAGTTCCTGACCGCTCTGAAGACCTGGCTATTTAGGAAAGCCCATGGTTAATGCAGAACCAGGAACTCAAATACCGAGCCTGGCCCCTGCATTTAACCACTGAATATTTTAATCTAGTTTTAAATACTCTATTTTAATTGTGGAATTTGTTGTGTGTAAGTCGCCCGGAGCACTAACGTGGAGGGCGACTCAGAAATAATAAAGTCAGTCAGTCAGTCAGTCAGATTGGCCTTTTTAGTCATCATCATGCACTCTAGCTGCTTGTAAAAAGCATGGGTTGAGGCTTCGTTTGCGAAGTAATGCCGAGAAATCGTGACATCTTCCTTATCTGGAAAACACAGTCTTCCCCTTTGCCTTCGTCCTTTCTGCTCACCTTGTGCAAAGAGGCATTTCCATTTCAAACTTAATATTTCGGCAATTGGCATTATTTAAGCTCATTAACCCCTTCAAACCAATCATGCTACGGAAGCCTTATGATCCTTCCAGATTCAACAAAATACCTTTGACGGATTGGCGTGTAGAGAAACGGGTTTCCCTCCTCCGTCTGTCCATTTTCCTCCCTGGTCACCAACCCATCTATTCTTTACCCGTTTTGAAAGCAAAGAGGAAGAACCCGCTTTATTGCGCTGTTTCGCCCAGTCTTTCTCCGACGGCGCCTGCTTTCAACTCATCCTCGAAGCAGAGGGCCCGGAGAGCATCGATTGCGCTGGGTGTACATTTCCAGGTCGGCCCACACTCCCCCTATCAATTATGTAGTGTGCTCTCATCCCAAGGAAACACAACCCCGACTTTTATAAAGCTGGAAACCACAGTAATTTAATCATCTGTTGTCAGGCCTTGGTTTCAGCCTTTGAAGAAGTAGGAAAAAAACACCCAAGAGGCGGTTGAAACAAGCAAACGCAGAGATGAAGCCCTGGGTGGTGTTGCACTCTAGCTGCGGACACCTTTTCACCCAGGAACACACAGAGTTTTATTTATTTATTTATTCGTCACGTTTCTACACCGCCCCTCTCAGCCCGAAGGCGACTCGGGACCGTTTACACAAGGCAGTCTCTGCCCTCCAATACAACACAAGCAAACAAACCAAAAGATAATCATATAACAACAAATTAACAATTAAAAACATACAATTGCAGTCTCAGCGTCATGTTGAAATCAGTTTCCGTCACATCGTCATTGTGAAGAAGTCTGGACTCACACCGACTACTTCTAGATTTTTAAAACTGTGTGGCAGGACTGCCACCAGTTATCACTGTTTCCTTTATTTATTTATTAACTTTTGCTGCCACCATTTGTCAATGCTTGACCACTAGATGTGAGGGTCTTTGTGAATAAATGACTTCCACAGATGTTTTTGTTGAAAGTGTTTAACAGTTTATTTTACACAAATGGGCTCAAAGCTTAGGTGGTTTCAAAACTCCGAAGAGGTACAAACTTGCAATATTAAACAATATAACACTGGGGTTTTCCCCTGATACAGTTACACACAAGTAACTACTTAATACTGGGTTACTCTCAACCCTGGGACTAACTTGTCCCACACTTGGGTTTCCTTAAACCCACACACAGAACTGAACTGCACACTGCAGTTCCTACAGACAGCTTGCAGCTTCAGCAATTGCTAATTCCCCACCAACTCTGCTCACAGCAGCTGGCCAACTGACATTCTCCAACTGTCAAATTTAAATTGAACATTCTAAAGCCAGAGTGACCTCTGTTGTTATGGCAACAGCCTCTGCTTACAGCTTGCTGCTACGAACATTCTACTGCTCACTCTCTGCAGCTTATACAGAATGTCCCTTCTAAATACATAAACAAACATGTGATTAACATATCAATAACCACCTCATCACAGTCGTCATTCCATATATCTAATTAAACCGTTACATTTCATTAGCAAATGCCTGCTCAAACAGCCAGGTCTTGACTTTCTTGCGAAATGTCAGGAGGGAGGGGGCCGATCTGATGTCTCTAGGAAGGGAGTTCCAAAGCCGAGGAGCCACCACTGAAAAGGCCCTGTCTCTCGTCCCCACCAGTCGCGCCTGCGAAGAAGGCGGGATTGAGAGCAGGGCCTCTCCAGGTGATCTTAAACATCTCAATGGTTCATAGGGAGAGATGCATTCGGACAGGTAAGTTGGACCCGAACCGTTTAGGGCTTTAAAGGCTAAAGCCAGCACTTTGAATTGTGCCCGGTAGCAAATTGTCAGCCAGTGGAGCTGGCACAACAGGGGAGTTGTACGCTCTCTGAATGCCGCTCCTGTTATCAACCTGGCTGCTGTCCGTTGGACTAGTTGCAGCTTCCGAACAGTCTTCAAAGGCAACCCCACGTAGAGAGCGTTGCAGTAATCTATATGGGATGTAACCAGAGTGTGGACCACGGTGACCAAGTCAGATTTCCCAAGGTACGGGCGGAGCTGGTGCACAAGTTTTAACTGTGCAAATGCTCCCCTGGTCACCACTGAAACTTGGGGTTCCAGGTTCAGTGATGAGTCCAGGATCACACCCAAACTGCGAACCTGTGCCTTCAGGGGGAGTGTAACCCTGTCTAACAGAGGCTGTAACCCTATGCCCTGTTCGGTCTTTCGATTGACTAGGAGTGCCTCTGTCTTGTCTGGATTCAATTTCAATTTGTTTGCCCTCATCCGATCCGACACAGCGGCCAAGCACCAGTTCAGGACCAAAACAGCCTCCTTAGTAGCAGGTGGGAAGGAGTGACAGAGTTGGACATCATCTGCGTACAGGTGACACCGCACTCCGAAACTCCGGGTGACCTCCTCCAGCGGCTTCATGTAGATGTTAAACAACATGGGAGATAGTATTGAACCCTGAGGAACCCACAAGACAATGGTTGTGGGGTTGAACAGGTGTCTCCCAGTAACACCTTCGGAGATTGGCCCTCCAGAAAAGACCGGAGCCACTGTAAGACAGTACCAAGACAATTTTGAAGTAGCTAACCACAATTTATAAAGAATGTGTACAAAAGGGAAAATGACAATTCCCAAAAGGCAACAGAAAGGGTGCTATGACATAGCGGTACAGTGTTCCCTCGCTACTTCGCGGTTCGCTTTTCGCAGACTGTTTCGCGGGATTTTGCCTCCCAGTTTATGAATGGTTGTTGTTGCCCAGAGCGGCGTTCTAATCCCGCCTCCTGGCAACAACGGAGTCTGAAGGGGTTCGCCTCCCCGGGAGAGGCAGCCAATCAGGCCCGGATTACCCATAGGGCCAAGCTAGGCCATGGCCTAGGGGCGCAAGCCGAGGGGGGCGCAGAATCACGGAGCAAAAAAAATGTTATGAAATAATAAAAAATCACGTCGCGATTGGCTTCTGCCGTCTGGTACCCAAAAGGAGGCGGAGCCAAGCCCGGGCTCCGCGGAGGCAGCACTTGTGCTCGCCACGTCCGCCTCATCCCATCCATCTACGCCGCTGCTTCTCAGCCAGTGCTTCTGCACCGGAGGGGAGGGGGCGCTTGGCCTGGCTCGGAGCTGCTTCCTTCGCAGGCTGCTGAGGTAAGAGGAGGCCGCGGGAAAGAAAGGCGGCATGTGGCGTGGAGGCCCGAAGGGGAACCTGATGCGGAGGGAGGGTCGGAAAGGGGTGGAGTGTCCCCCTCCCCATGAGAAAGAGGCCCGCCCATCATTATTTGAGTCCACAGTGCTCTCTGGATGTAGGTGAACTACAACTCCCAAACATCAAGGTCTAATTTCCCCCAAACTCTATGTGTGTTCATAGTTGGGCATATTGAGTATTCATGCCAAGTGTGGTCCAGATCCATCATTATTTGAGTTCACAGTGCTCTCTGGATGTAGGTGAACTACAACTCCAAAACTCAAGGTCAATGCCCACCAAACTCTTATAGCATTTTCTCTTGGTTATGGGAATTCTGTGTGGGAAGTTTGATTCCATTCAATCATTGGTGGAGTTCATAATGCTCTTTGATTGCAGGTGAACTATAACTCCCAGCAACTACAACTCCCAAATGACAAAATCAATTTTTCGACTGATGGTCCCTCCTTGGGTTAGTATTAGTATGTTTTGTGGCCAGATTTGGCAGCAATTTGTTCAGTGGTTTTTGAGTTATGTTAATCCCACAAATGGTATATAACTCCGAAAAAAAATAAGTCTAATGTATAAAAATATGAATAACAGATGCTGGAAATGCAAAGCCCATGAAGGGTCATTCTACCATATGTGGTGGACGTGCCCCGAACAAATCAATTTTGGCAAATGATACATAAGGAATGCATACAGATTTTAGGTTTGGTATACCCAATGAAACCAGAGTTTTATTTACTCGGACTTTTAGATGAAAACGTATTTGATCAAGAAAATACACAAAAATCTATATATATAAAGGAGACACGGTCGTGGGATGTCGTATATGCACGGCCAAACCATAACCCCCCCAAACACAAATCCCACGACACACATTCCCCCCCAGACCACGAGGTACAGACATAACACAAAAAAACCCACCTCACTAACTTGCAACCCCCCAAAAACAGCCCCCAAAACCGCCCATTGACTCCCGGTCTGCGCTGGCCACGAGCGCAGAACACAGTGAGAGCCATCGCAGGCGCACTACAACCCCCCAACACCACAACGCAGGACAGAGAGACAGCAAACACACTGCGCACTCTGACTCCCCCCAACCCCAACCCATTCCGTCCCCTCTCTCCCCACACACCATCAACTTCACCGCGCAGCCGCTCTCTGCCGCATCGGTCGCTTCTGCGGCTCTCCGGGAAGCAACACTGCAAAACAACAAAAAAACTACAAAAAAACATGGCGGCCGAACCACTTCCGGTCCGGCGAAAAGGCTCCGACGGAAGTCAATCCGTCAGAAAAAGGGTCCGGCCGGAAACAGATGCCGCATACCGGAGGTTCCGCCCCCGCCTGGCCCGAGGTGCCGCCAGGAAAGATGGCGGCCGCCACGGAGCAGCGGCTACCACAAGGAGACCTCCTGGTTACTCCGAGAAGACGCCGCCCCCCGGAGCCTGCCCTCCGGAGGACAGAGGGTGAAGAAGGATCGAGGCCTGGGGACGCAGCCCTCGCCGCTACCCTCCGGATGGCAGAGGGTGAAGAGGAAAGGACCGGGCCGCTGCTGCCGCCTTCTTTTCCCTCCTCAGCCCCCTTCTTCTCCTCCATCAGCCTCAGGACCTTTACTTCTCCCTCAGCCTATGGCCCCAAACCCCCCGCCCCCACGTCAGCCCCCGGCTCCTTCTCTTCTCCCCTCACCCTCAGCCCCCTTCTTTTTCCTCTCTCAGCCTCAGACCCCTTCTTCCCCCCTTTCCCCACCTCATGTGTATGTACACATGCACATACATATACAGTACCATACACACGCATACATATATAAACACACATACACATATATACATATACACCCACATATATACACTACATACACACATATACACATGCACACACCCACAAAGACCATAAGTAGCATCATTTCAAACCCTTATATACTCAGACTTCCCCGCATCTCCTAAATAGGGCACAGCAACGCGTGCCGGGTACAGCTAGTTGTTTATATTTCTCTCGACAGCAGCGAGAATGATATTTGCAAGATATTGGAAGGAAAACCAAATACCAACAAGAGTACAATGGCTACAGAAAGTCATGGACATAAAAGATATGGATGAGCTAACCTTTTGGCTGAAAAGGAATGATGGGAAAGGTGCGAAAAGAACAAACTGGGAGGGAGTGCAAGAACACATCGACAAGGAAATATAACCCACCCAGGACAAGATAAATAGAGACGGGCATTAGTAGGAAAGGATGGAGGACGAACTGGTTTAAGAAAAATACGAGTAGTAATACCAAACACTATGGAAAGACTTAATGTAAAGTGAATAGAATGAACTAAAAATGGACTAGACGAAACGAAGATGGATGGAAGTCAAAGTTGTCTTTATTTTAAATTCTTGATTCTTTCTCTTTCTCTCTTTCCTTTTCTTCTCCCTTTTTCCTTTCTCCACCTCTGATGGAGTGATGGACTCCACAAAGGTACTTTTATGTCTTAGTTAGTTACATGTTTTCCTACTTTCCTATGACTCTATGATTGTTCCCCCTCTTTATCTGTTTTTATTTACTGCACAAAATAATAAAAACTTATGGGGGGAAAAAACAATAGTAACTCTATGATTCTAATAAATCCACTGCCATTTTCAAATTTATGTATTTGAGGACACTTTCACTCATGACATTAAAAACATCTTGGAAAGTCAAAAAATTCCCACAAATGAATATATATATATATATATATATATATATATATATATATATATATATATTAAGAGAGAGAGCACAACAGCGCAGGCAGAAAAGCAAACATCACAAGGAAGCATGTCTGTGCAGGAGGGTGAACATTAGGAAGAACTTCCTGACTGTGAGAGCTGTTCAGCAGTGGAACTCTCTGCCTCAGAGTGTGCTTCCGTCTGACTGCTCTCTTTCCAGCTGGCTTCCCTGAGGACTGGGTACGTTTTCCCTGAGCACCGGGTGACAGCGATAAAAACTAAACACAGAGAGAGACTGACAGCTGTTGAGCAAGACCTTCGTGTGTGTCTTTCTGCCATTCCTGCCAGGATATCTGTGTTGTGTTCATCGAAACAGGCCCAGGTTTCACACTGAGTGTATAAAGACATTTAAAAACATATTAACTATATGTATGACTGTGTTAGAGTGTCATTTTGTGTCATTTTGGTTGGTGAATGCCCCCAGATTTTTTAAATGTTAAAAGTGTGCCGCGGCTCAAAAAAGGTTGGGACACACTGGTCTAAGCAATGCAATGTTCTGAATCAGAACTCCAAATAACCAAACCGAATCTAAAGTTGACCAAGTCCAGCTCGCTACCGATGCAAGCAAACCACCCTCACTACGTAGTATCTTACTTGAGTGAGAAGGGCTCGGTGCAACGGTCACGTTTTCCCCCTCAACTTGAGCTGCTGCTGCTTCTTCATCTTTATGCGTGGATGGCTCTAGACCCGATGGTTTCCGTGACATCTCAAAGTCAGATAATCTATTGGGGTGGAGGGGAGAGAAGGAGATCCAATGAAGGAGAACCGAGGAACATCGGAGATATTCCATTATCCAGCTGGACGGTAGGTACTCATTGGGATGTAATTTGTAAACACAAAAAACGCTAAAATTCTGCAAATCTAGTGGGGCCCCAGGGGAAAATATGTACAAGCAAACACGAACACTGTATTTACCTTTCAACCAGGCCACCAAGTTCAGTCATTTCACCCTCTATTGCCTCTCCTGCAAATGAAAAGGGGAGAAAGGGTTTATGGTGTGTCATTGGGCTTGGCCTCATGTAAGCTTCCCCGAGTCCCCTTGGGGAGATGGTGGCGGGGTATAAAATTATTATTATTATTACCGTGTTTCCCCGAAAGTATGACACCCCCGATTGTAAGACGTATCGGGGGTGTCAGGGGTGTCGACTAATGTAAGCCGTACCCCGAATGTAAGCTGTACCTCGTCGCCACGCCGCCGCCGCCGCAACCAGCCCATCGGCCGCAGCACACTTCCGCGGCGCACCTTTCTGCCAGGCCTCCAAGGAAGGGAGGGGGAAGAGAGCCAGAGGCGTGGCAAAGCGGCGCTAGCGTCAGAGTGACGCGTCGCCACTTTGCCACGCCCCTGGCTCTCTTCCTCCTCCCTTCCTTTGTCCAAGGAAGGGAGGGAGGAAGAGAGCCAGAGGCGTGGCAAGCGCGCTGTGTCAGAGTGACGCGTCGCCGCTTGCCACGCCCTGGCTCTCTTCCCTCTCTTCCTTTGTCCAAGGAAGGGAGGAGGAAGAGAGCCAGAGGCGTGGCAAAGCGGCGCTGCGTCAGAGTGACGCTGTCGCCATTTTGCCACGCCTCTGGCTCTCTTCCCTCCCTTCCTTTGTCCAAGGAAGGGAGGAGGAAGAGCCAAAGCGTGGCAAAGCGGCTGCCAGGTCAGAGTGACGCGCGCCGCTTGCCACGCCCCTGGCTCTCTTCCGCCTCTCTTCCTTTGTCCAAGGAAGGAGGAGGAAGAGAGCCAGAGGCGTGGCAAAAGCGGCGCGCGCCAGAGTGACGTGTCGCCGCTTTGCCACGCCCTGGCTCTCTTCCCCCTCCCTTCCTTTGTCCAAGGAAGGGAGGGAGGAAGAGAGCCAGAGGCGTGGCAAAGCGGCGCCAAGGTCAGAGTGACGCGTCGCCGCTTGCCACGCCCTGGCTCTCTTCCGCCTCTCTTCCTTTGTTCAAGGAAGGAGGAGGAAGAGAGCCAGAGGCGTGGCAAAGCGGCGCAGTCAGAGTGACGCGTCGCCGCTTGCCACGCCTCTGGCTCTCTTCCCCTCCCTCCCTTCGTCCAGAAAGCTGCGTCATGGAGGTGTGCCGCGGCGGTGTGGCAGCAGCAGCGGCGGCGGGGTGACGGGCACGCCTTAGTTTATATAAGACGTACCCCGAAAGTAAGACGTAGGGGGACTTTTCGGGGGGGAAAGAAAGTAAGACGCTGTCTTACTTTCGGGGAAACACGGTATTATTATTATTAAAGGGTTTTCAAAACAACACTAAGATGATACTCCCCACCAATCAAGTCATTTGGTTTGAAAAATATTAACAATAAAACATTTTTCTGAGGTGAATACTAAAGACCTACAACCCATGCCCCACAAACACAGCCCTCTATAAAACAGGTTTGGGCAATGCCTCACCCTTTAAGTGTTGTCGGAATACAAAGCCCATCAGCTACAAGGTTGGTGGTGAAAACAGAAGAACAGCCTACCCCAGGGGAGCGTGCTTGCTCCATTTATGTCAAACCTTTACACAAATGAGCAGCCACTGTCAGAAGAGACAAAGACTTTCATCTATGCTGACGATCATGCCATCACCGCTCGAACAGAGAGCTTTGAAATGGTTGGAACAGAAGCTCTCCAAAGCTCTAGGTGCTCTTACTGCATATTACAGAGAAAACCATTTTAGGTGGATTCCTAATCAATTCAAAATGCAGACATGTGCTTTTCACTTTAAGAACACACAAGCATCTCGAGCTCTGAGGATGACCTGGGAAGGAACCCCACTGGAGCACTGTAACACACCCAAATACCTGGGAGTCAGACCGTGCTCTGACTTATAAGAAGCACTGCTTCAATATCAAGCAAAGAGTGGGTGCTAGAAATAATCTATCTATCTATCTATCTATCTATGTATATAATAAAAGTCAGTGTTTGCGGCAGGAGGTGCAGAGGAATATGTGGCAGCGTTTCGATTGGTTGCCACTGTGAGATTATTTGCATAAAGGGCTCTGATTGGCCAGCCTCAGAAATCCAATATGCTAAGGCACCGGAAAGAGGGGATTGGCTGCCACTGAAGGAGTATTTGCATAAAGGACTCTGATTGGCCATCTACATTCCAATATTCAAAGGCAGTGTTTCTCAACCTTCCTAATGCTGTGACCCCTTAATACAGTTCCTCATGTTGTGGTGACCCCTAACCCAGTGTTTCCCAACCTTTTTTGAGCCGCGGCACACTTTTAACATTAAAAAATCCGAGGGCACACCACCAACCAAAATGACACAAAATGACACTCTAACACAGTAAAGAACGGCTGGGGATGGTGGCCTGCTGGGAGCTGCTGGGAGTGCCGAAGCCAGGGAGGAGCCAGGCCACACCATGCCCTCCCCCCCCCTGGCTTCAGTTCTCCCACAGCTTTGCCAGCCTTGAGGGGCAGTGCCAAGCCAGCATTGTGCTGGCTCTGCCACCACTAGCTTGGCACTGCCCCTCAAGGCTGGTGAAATTGTGGGAGCGCTGAAGCTGGGAGGGGCGGAGCCAGGCCGCCATGCTCCCCCTCCCCGGCTTCAGTTCTCCACAGCTTTGCCAGCTTTGAGGGGCAAGCCAGCATTGTGCTGGCTCTGTCATCGCTGGATTGGCACTGCCCTCAAGGCTGGCAAAGCTGCGGAGTGCTGAAGCGGGGGGGGGCGGAGCCAGGTTGCATCATGCCCTCTCCCCCAGCTTCAGCTCTCTCACAGAGGAGGAGGAGCATGAGCGGTGGACGGGCTTCAGTAGGCGGGGCTCCTCCGCGCGGCTTCAACAAGCAAGGGGCGAGAGTCATGGCAGATTGGAGGCTGGTTGGGGAAACGCCGAAGGAGGCCGTGCCCCGTCCCCTTCTTCTTTTTCTTCGCGCCGCCCTGTCCCTTCCTCCTCCTCTCCCAAGCAGAGGGGGGAAGGAAGGGGGGGCAGAGAGCTTTTCTCGCGGCACACCTGATGATCACTCACGGCACACTAGTGTGCCACGGCACACTGGTTGAGAAACACTGCCCTAACCATTATTTTCATTGCTACTTCATAACTGTATTTTTGAGGGAGGGGGGGGTGATTTTGTCATTTGGAAGTTGCTGGGATTTATAGTTCACCCACAATCAAAGCATTCTGAACTCACCAACAATGGCATTGAACCAAACTTGGCACAAAAACTCCCATGACCAATAGCAAATACTGGAAGTGTTTGGTGGGCATTAACCTTGAGTTTGGGAGTTGTAGTTCACCTACATTGAGAGCACTATAGACTCAACAATGATGGATCTGGGCCACGCTGACACTAATCCTCAATATACCCAAATGTGAACACTAGTGGAGTTTGAGAAAATAGATCTTGACATTTGGGAGTTGTAGTTGCTGGGATTTATAGTTCACCTACAATCAAACAGCCCCTTGCACCCCACCAATGATAGAATTGGCTCAAACTTCCTACACAGAACCCTCATGCCTTGAAGGGACTAACTGGCGTGAGCCTCCATCCCACCTTACACACTTGCCTCACCCACACATGCGCATCATGTTGCCATGCGCCAAGCATGCCTGCTCTCCCCTCCCTGCTTGAGTCTCAGAAACAGCCCTGGGAGGCCTGCCAATCACCACAGAGTAGAGCTTTAGGTGGGAGACTTCACAGACTGTTTCCAAAACGAAAGAGAAGGACACGCGGAGAGATCTTCAATCTTCTCTGCCAAAGGGCTTCCTAAGACCATCATAAAAATATGTTTTCTGATAGTCTTTGGCGACCCCTCTGAAACCTCTCAAGACTTCCTGGGGTCCCGACCCCAGGTTGAGAAACACTGTTCTAAAGTGACGCAGAGGAAAGGGAAAGGCCTCAGGCAGTCAGTCACTGCGGCCCACAGCAATGACAGATCAGGACCACACTTGGCACACAGGGGCCCAATGGCCCACTTCACAAGCTGGTGTGGTTTAGGGCAGGATGGGCCGCAAATGATGGGATCTGCAGTACCTTCACCTGATTCACTTCTCAAACAACACTGTAGCCCCTACAAATCACAGACCAGGCCCAAACGTGGCACACAGAATAATCATGACCCACTCTACATCCTGATGCTGTTCTAAGGGGGATGGTCCATGGATGATGGGATCTGCAGTACCTTCACTCACTTATTGAAACCACTGCAACCCTCATCCAATGACCAATGCAGACCAAACTTGGCACACAGAGCCCCCATGACCCACTCTACATTCTGATGCAGTTTGAAGGAGGATGGACCATAGATGAAGGGACTTGCAGTACCTTCATTCACTTCCTGAAAACAACGCAACCCTCACCCAATGACCAATACAGACCAAAATTGGCACACAGAGCCCCCTTGACCCACTCTACACCCTGGTGCTGTTTGGAAGGGATGGACCATGGCCGATGGGACTTGCAGTACCTTCACTAAGTTCCTGAGACCACTGCGAGCCACATAAACATCTGATAAGGACCAACCTTGGCACACAATGCCTTCCTCAAATAACCCGGGCACCGCCGGGTCCCCAAGCTAGTATCATATGAAAGCTGACTGGCACAGCCTGGGAATCACAACCAGTTACAGTGAAGACATCTGCCTTTCCACTCTTCTACTCTGCTGCTGAATACGCATACCCAGTGTAGAATACATCTCAATGCATTAAAACCAGGGATGTGGCTCTTAATGAGATATGCTGCATTATCACAGGATGTCTATACCAGTGCTGTCCAACTTCTAACCGCCCCAGGCCCCTCCCAGGCCCCTCCCCCAGCCCCGCCCCCCACCCCGCCCCCCATCCCCTCCTACGCTGTCATTCTCCCTCCCTCCTCCTCCAGTGGGACACCAGTGGCGCCGGGAAGGAGGAGGCCCACCTCCTCGCACCCTCCCGCCCTTCCCGGCGCAGCCGGTGTCCCATGCGCTGCGGCGCCGGGGGAAAAGGAGGAGGAGGAGGGAGAGAAAGGAGAAGGCAGTCAGCTGGCTGCCTTCTCCATTCTCTCTCTTTCTCATCGCCAGAGCCCAGGGGTCCCCGCAAGACGGGGAAAGAGAGAGAAAGGAGAGGGCAGTCAGCTGGCTGCCTTCTCCATTCTCTCTGTTTCCAGTCCGCGCCAGAGCCCCCGCGCAGGTCCTGGCTGCACAGAGAACAGGGAAAGAGAGAGAAAAGGAGAGGGCAGTCAGCTGGCTGCCTTCTCCATTCTCTCTCCCAGCTGCCAGAGCCCAGTATCCCCGGTCCCCAAGACGGGAAAGAGAGAGAAAGGAGAGGGCAGTCAGCTGGCTGCCTTCTCCATTCCTCTCCCTTTCGCCCAGAGCCCAGCGCCAGGGTCAGCTGGCTGCCTTCTCCATTCTCCTCTCTTTTCCCACGGGCCAGAAAGAGGGTCCCCGAGAGAAAGAGAGAAAGGAGCAGTCAGCTGGCTGCCTTCTCCATCTCCTCTTCTCTCTTTCCCACGCGCGCCAGAGAGAGAGGGTCAGCTGGCTGCCTTCTCCATTCTCTCTCTCTTTCCCGGGAGCCCAAGAGAAAGAGAAAGGAGAGGGCAGTCAGCTGGCTGCCTTCTCCATTCTCTCTCTTTCCTCGGCGCCGAGCGGGTCCAGGGGAAAGAGAGAGAAAGGAGAGGGCAGTCCTGGCTGCCTTCTCCATTCTCTCTCTTTCGGAGAAAGAGGGTCCTCAGAGAAGAGAGAGAAAGGAGAGGCAGTCAGCTGGCTGCCTTCTCCATTCTCTCTCTTTCCCGCGCGCGCCAGAGCCCAGGGTCCTCAGCAAGACGGGGAAAGAGAGAGAAAGAGAGGGCAGTCAGCTGGCTGCCTTCTCCATTCTCTCTCTTTCCCGGGCAGCCCCGCGCCAAGACGGGGAAAGAGAAAGGAGAGGGCCCAGCTGGCTGCCTCCCCATTCTCTCTCTTTCCCCGGGCGCCAGAGCGGGGGAAAGAGAGAGAAGGAGAGGGCAGTCAGCTGGCTGCCTTCTCCATTCTCTCTCTCTTTCCCGGGCGCGCCAGAGCCCAGAAAGGAGAGGGCAGTCCCGGCTGCCTTCTCCATTCTCTCTGGGAAAGAGAGAGAAAGGAGAGGGCAGTCAGCTGGCTGCCTTCTCCATTCTCTCTCTTTCCCCGGGCGCGCCAGAGCCCAGGGTCCCCGCGCATCCAAGACACGAAAGAGAGAGAAAGGAGAGGGCAGTCAGCTGGCTGCCTTCTCCATTCTCTCTCTTCCGCGCCAGAGCCCAGGGTCCCGCGCAAGACGGGGAAAGAGAGGAAAGGAGAGGGCAGTCAGCTGGCTGCCTTCTCCATTCTCTCTCTTTCCAGAGCCCAGGGTCCCCTCTCTTTCCCCGCCGCACGGGGAAAGAGAGAAAGGAGAGGGCAGTCAGCTGGCTGCCTTCTCCATTCTCTCTCTCTTTCCCCGGGCGCGCCAGAGCCTGGAGGGCAGTCAGCTGGCTGCCTTCTCCATTCAAGACGGGAAAGAGAGAGAAAAGGAGAGGGCAGTCAGCTGGCTGCCTTCTCCATTCTCTCTCTCTTTCCCAGCACGCCAGAGCCCAGGGTCCCCGCGCAAGACGGGGAAGAGAGGAAAGGAGAGGGCAGTCAGCTAGCTGCCTTCTCCATTCTCTCTCTTTCCCGCCCAGAGCCCAGGGTCCCCGCAAGACGGGGAAAGAGAGAGAAAGGAGAGGGCAGTCAGCTGGCTGCCTTCTCCATTCTCTCTCTTTCCCGCGCGTCGCCAGAGCCCGGGTCCTCCCGCAAGACGGGGAAAGAGAGAGAAAGGAGAGGGCAGTCAGCTGGCTGGCTTCTCCTCTCTTTCCCCCCAGCGCCGACGCCTGGGATCCCCGCGCGCGCGGGGAAAGAGAGAAAGACGCGAAGCCAGTCAGCTGACTGGCTTCTCCTTTCTCCCTCTTTCCCCGCACGCGCGCCCTTGCCCCGACCCCGAGCGCCGGCGCGGGGAGGGGAAGGAGGAGGGGCGAAGGAGGAAGAAAGCAGCCAGCTGACTTCCTCCTCCTTCGCCCCCTCCTCCCCTCGGACGCGCCGCGGCTCCAATCGTGAGCCGCGGTGCAGGGAGGAAGGAAGGAGGAAGGGCGAAGGAGGAGCGAGCTCTCTTCCTCCTCCCTGCCCCGCCTCCCCCTCCCCCCCGGCCGCCATTTTTTAATAAAAAATCGATTTTTTTTTTAAAAAATTTAAAAATGGCGGCTGAGGGCATAGGTGGGGCCGTGTCCAACAGGGTACGGGGCCGGATCCGGCCCCCCGGCCGCCAGTTGGACAGCCCTGGTCTATACCATACAACACTGGAGAAGTTCTAATATTTAGCCGATATTGCTCCACCTGACATCTGCCAGGAAGCAGGAGCCCGTAATGAAAGGACTCCAGCCCATCCTCTGTTTGGATATCAGCCAGCATGCCAACGTCTTAAATCGAGAAACAGCTTCCTAACATCAACAGAGATATTCGAAGGAACACCTCAGCAAGCGAGAATCCAAAAGTGGCAGGCTAAAACCCGGAACCTCAATCTGTGGCTGATACCGAATGAGACACTCCCCCTGGAATAGCCACAAGGTTGGGAATGATGGGAAGTTCAATTCAGGGATACTCGGTCCCGACGGCCGCCTAATTCCAACTCTCCGACGGCTTCAACATTCTGCTCTCGCCCTGCATTTTATTCGTAACTCGTGATTCAGTGCTACCCTGTTGTGCCGAGATATATTGAATTGTCTCCACTGTCAGCAACTTCATTAGTATATATGATACCATCTGCTGATTTGAACAGAGAGGCATTTTAATGTTTATTCACGGGAGAAACTTATTTCCAATGCAAGGGGGTTTGATATACGATAATTGAAAACACGCTCCATCTTTCGAGGGATACGCCGGCTCAAATGAAAAATCTCTCGCCGCCCGCCAACAAAATGACCCCAGAACTTGAAGGGTTTCGCTGGAACGGCTGCCCGCATCTGCAAAGCTATGTTGGCCCTGAATCGACTCAAGACCACCTTCAAGGGATATAATTTGAGGGAAGCCACCCACCATAGAGACACTGCTGTTCCAGCCTCTCAAACAGCTTGGCGCTTTGGCTGAGCTGCTCCCGGAAGCCCTCGGCAACGTAATAATCCACTTTGCTGGACTGCAGAAGCTCCTCGTAGGCTCGGATCAGGTTGGTCAAGTGCTGGCGGAAGGTGGCACAGATGTCGTGGAGCTCTTGCATTTTCTGGCGCTGACAGGCCTCCTCGGGCGCCAGGGAGGAGGTTGGGGAGACGGGCCTGTAAAAGTGGGGGATAAAGAATTTGGTGTATGAACGTCTGTATGGGTTTTCAAATCTCATACAGTGGGGAAAAGAAGTATTTACACGTAACACAAAAGGGATGCTCGATGTCAACGCACTAAACCAAAACAACGCTATACCTTTAACTGTATCTGGGCTGGAAGGGAATGCGACGCAACACTGTAATCATAAACCACGCTCTATATGCAAACAGTATCAAAATGTATTAATTGTGACATAAGCAATATTTAAAATTCATCACAACATTCAAAGTGTCTATTAATCACACAATAGTAGGTCTAGAATCACATAACTATTTAACATCAACTATTATATCTCATATACTGAACTGAACTGAACTTTATTATTTATGAGTCGCCCTCCACGTTTGTGCTCCGGGCGACTTACACAACTAGCGATTAAAATATTAAAAATATTAAAATTTTAAATGGTTAAAATACTAGAATATCAGACTAAGTGAATTCCGAGTCGCTGGTTCCGTGTTATGCGTAGGCTTTCCTGAATAGCCATGTCTTAAGTGACGCCAAGAACTGGGGCAGGTCGAGGGAGCCTCTTTGGTCTGGCGGCAGAGAGTTCCACAGGGCGGGGGCCACAACAGAGAAGGATCTCTGTCTCGTGGACTCCAAGTGAGCCTCTCTCGGACCCGGGACACAGAGGAGGTTCTCGTTTGCTGGCCGTGGTGCTCTTGGGTGGGCAGGTAGGGTCAAGCGGTCTTTTAAGTATGAAGGGCCCGGCCCGCAGGGCCTTGAAAGTCAAGGTCAGGGTCTTATAGAGAACTCTGTATTCGACCGGCAGCCAGTGCAAACACTGCAGGGATGGTGTGATGTGGCATCTCATTGGTGTTTTTGTGAGGAGCCTAGCGGCAGCATTCTACACAATCTAGATCTTGCGGGTTAGTGACCGAGGCAGACCCACATATAAGGCGTTGCAGTAATCCTGTGTAACTGTGGCGTGGATTACTGTAGCTAACGCCTCCGTTGGAAGGTAGGGCGCCAGTTGCCTCGCTGGCGTAGTGGGAAGAAGGCCCTTTGCTCGTGGAGGCAATCTGGGCCTCCATCGACATCTTAGAGTCCAGGATGACACCGAGGCTCTTCACAGAGGGGGATGGGGTCAGCGGTTCCCCTTCAAAGGGGGGCAATGAGTAGACTGGTTCTAATGGACGGCCCGGACATAAGATCTCCGTCTTTGCTGGGTTTATTTTCAGTTTATGGGCCCGGAGCCATCTCGTCACTGCTTCTAGGCATTGGGTGAAATTTTCCGGCACCGAGGTTACCCGGTTCCAACTTTAAGAGGAGCTGAGTGTCGCCGGCATACTGGTAGCATCCTAGTCCAAAGCTCCGGACTAGACCAGCGAGAGGCCGGACATAGATGTTGAACAGCATTGGTGATAGTATGGCACCTTGGGGTACTCCGCATTCAAGGAAAGATTTCCCAGATGTTTGGCCCAGCCATTCTACTCGCTGGGTACGTCCACGCAGGAACGAGTTGAACCAGGTTAGGGCTGATCCTGGATCCCTATGGCGGCAAGTTGTTGTATCAGTAGATCGTGGTCTATTGTGTCAAATGCGGCGGTGAGATCCAGCAGCACCAGAACTACTGAGCCTCCCTTGTCTAGTTGACGGCGGATGTCATCCGAGATGGCCACTAGGATGGTCTCGGTCCTGTGCCCGGGGCGGAAACCTGATTGAAAAGGGTCCAGGCCATCTGAGTCCTCAAGGAAGTTTTGGAGCTGAGTCGCTACCGCACGTTCAATCAGCTTACTGAGGAACGGGAGGTTTGAGACCGGGCGGTAGTTAGGTGGTGTCGCAGGGGTCCAGGCTGGGTTTTTTTTAGGAGGGGCGGACCATGGCTTTTTAGAGCGTCTGGGAAGACTCCCTGCTCCAGGGAGTTGTTTATTATGTGCATCAGAGGAACCAGAAGCTCCTCTGAGCAGTCCTTAACCAGATGGGAAGGGCAAGGGTCCGTGGAGCAGGTAGTTGTCCGTGCTGCGGAGAGGATTTTGTTAACTGCCTCCAGATCCAGCGTATTGAAGCGGTCAAGTATCTGGTTGGTTGGAGTATGTATTTCTTCTTCACTCTCACTCATGGCCTCGGACATAGATGATAGGTCTTGCCGAGAGCGGTGATCTTCTCTATGAAGAATTTCTGGAATTCCTCTGCTGAGACGGCTGGAGTGTCCATGGTTCTTGGTTGTGGGTTTGTACTGACCAAGCTTTGGACAATCCTGAAGATCTGGGCTGGGCGTGACCTCGCAGCTGTTATTTGGGAGGTGTTGTAAGCTTTTTTGGCCTCTTTTGTAGCCAGCTCGTATGTCTTTGCGAATGTTTCTGAAGGCTAATCTCGATGCGTGGCTAGGTTTCCGCCGCCAGGCGCTTTCCAGCTGTTTTCGCTGTTATACATATAACACATGTTCCAGCTGTTATACATATAACACATGTTGAAGAAAGAAGCATGGAACCCATTACACAGTAAATGGGTGCAAAAGACATAAGCTAACTGTCCAAATGAACCCGTAAGCAAGTTCGGAGTCTATTAACTCAGTGTTTCCCAACCTTTTTTGAGCCGCGGCACATTTTTTTACACTTACAAAATCCTCGGGCACACCACCAACCAAAATGACACAAAATTACACTCTAACACAGTAGTACATATAGTTAATATGTTTTTAAATGTATTCATACACTCAGTGTGAAACCTGGACCTGTTTCGAGGAACACAACATAGATATCCTGGCAGGAAAGGCAGAAAGACACAAACTTCCCACACAGAACTCCCAAAACCAAGAGAAAATACTATAAGAGTTTGGTGGACATTGACCTTGGGTTTCGGAGTTGTAGTTCACCTATATCCAGAGGGCACTATGGACTGAAACAATGTTGGATCAGGACCAAACTTGGCATGAATACTCAATATGCCCAAATGTGAACACAGATGGAGTTTGGGGAAAATAGACCTTGACATTTGGGAGTTACAGTTTCTGGGATTTATAGTTAACACACAATCAAAGAGCATCATGAACTCTTGCAACAATGAAATTGAACCAAACTTGGCATATTGAACTCTCATTACCAACAGAAAGTACTGAAAGCGTTTGCTTGGGAATTGACCTTGAGTTTGGAAGTTGTAGTTCACCTACACCCAGAGAGCACTGTGGGCAGGAGGGGGAAGAAAGGGCATTGGAGGTTCCAATTTCCCACGGCACACCTGATGATCGCTCATGGCACACTAGTGTGCCACGGCACACTGGTTGGGAAACACTGTATTAACTCACAAACCAGAGACCAAGTCCTTGTGGGAGCCGATGGGAAAGAGCTGGCTGGCAAGACGCCGGCTGGAAAGGCGCCTACAGCTGGAGGTACAAAGATGACGCCAAAATGGCCGTTTCGCGTTGCTACGCTTCCTCAGGGCGCTCGGACTTCGAACCGCTCCTCACTAGGATTGTAGTCCTTTAACTTCAATGTGGTCTTCATGAGAGGTTTCGCATTTCAGCACTTCAATATCATCGCAAAGGCGAAGTCCTCCCGGGCTGTAAGCAGCAACAAACAGAAGGCTACACAAGCTGAAGTGCTGAAATGCGAAACCTCTTGTGAAGACCACAAGTTGATCTATCTCTTTGTCAATCTTGGCGTCTGAAGAGATGATGCTTCCCAGGTAGGTGAACTGCTGAACGGACTTAAGCACAGATGTGCCTATGCTGACGTGAGGATGATGGTGTTCTTCCTGTGGTGCGGGCTGGTAGAGGACTTCCGTTTTCTTCAATATTACTAATAATACTGCGATATAATGGTTATAGTTCAATGTGATATTGTTATAGTACAATGTGATATGTAATATTGATGTTGTGCTGTGGCAATAATATAGTTTATTGTATTTGTATAGTTCAGTGGTTCCCAAACTTTTTTGGCCTACGGCCCCCTTTCCAGAAAAGAATTTACTCACCGCCCCCCCCCCATAAATTAATTTTTAAGAAATTTAATAGCAATTAAACAGAAAGATATATGTATTGCTTCAGTGGTTCTCAACCTTTCTAATGCCGTGACCCCTAAATAAGGTTTCCCATGTTGTGGTGACCCCCAACCATATTTTTGTTGCTACTTCATAAATAATTTTGCTACTCTTACGAATTCTAATACAGATATCTAATATACAGGTCAAAGCGAAGGGGACGGGGCAAAGAAGAGGGCCACACGACCCCTCCTAAATGGCGAATCGTTCACCGCCCCCTTAAAGGGCTTCACCCCCCCATTCCCTGAGCCTCCCACTGCCCCTTGGATCGCCCACTTTGAGAATCAGTGGTATAGTTCAATGTGATATTGTTATAGTACAATGTGATATTTATGTTGTTCTGTGGCAATAATGATAGTTTGTTGTATTTGTATTTTGCTTTTGAGCCGCTCTGAGTCTGGGTTGAGAAGGGCAGCATATAAATAATGTGAAATAAATAAATAAATAAATTTATTTTAATGTCTTGTCTGGCTTCCAGAATCCGAAACGATCAAGGTGGAGCCAGACGTGCCGACTTCGAAAGAGCTCGATCAGGAAGAATCCAACCTCTCGAATAAGCCGGATGGTGATATGGCTACTATTGCAAGCGTGCTCTCCCTCAAGCTGAGTGGCACAACCCTTGAGACGTTGGACTTCGATGACGTTGACGATGTCAAGGAACTGAGGCAAAGAATTAAGCATCTGACATCCGAACTGGCCAAATACCATACGTTGATGACTTGCTTTCCGGTCCCTGCTGAGGCTCCTCCTCTCAGCATTCATTTGAGTGCCGTCCATAGTCAGAAGGACCTGCCTGCTGACAGTCACCTTCCTCCAACGCTGGAGGGTGAGAAGCTGGAGCCGCAGGCGACCTCTGAGGTGCCCCTGAAAGTGGAATATGGCGTCCAGGTGGATGATCTCTCTTCCCGTCTCTTAGAGGAACAGAATGAAGCGATGGTGGAGAAGCTGAAGGAGCTGCTCTCCGAAAATGAGGCCGAGCTTGAGAAGGAGCAGATCGCCAACATGCACCTCCTGGACAAAGTGTACCGCCTTCAGAAGAAACTAAAAGGAGCCGCACTGGAAGAGTGAGTAATTATCTATATCAGTGCTGTCCAACTTCTACCGGACCTAGGGCCGGACTTCCAGTCACCGATGACCTGGGGGGCTGCTCCGCGCCACTCCGCCCCAGCCCCACCCCCAGCCACGCCCCCGGCCCCTCCTAAAGTGTCACGCTAGCCTCAGAAGCGGCGATTTCGCTTCTGAGGCTGGCGTGATTCTTAGGAGGGAGGGCAAAGCCAAGGGAGCCCTCCATGGCTTCGCCCTCCCTCCTAAAGTGTCACGCCAGCCTCCTCCTCTGTTCTGCCTCTCCCACCGGCACCCCGATCAGGGCGCCGGTGGGAGAGGCAGAACGGAGGAGAAGGCATGCCTAAAGAGGAGGAAGGGAAGCGCTCGCCTTCTTCCTATTTAGGCACGCCTCCTCCCTCCCCCCCCCCCCGGCGTTCCCGATTGGTGCGCCGGGGGGGGCGGACGGAAGAGGGAGGAAGGAGCGGGCGGGGCTGGGTGACGTCAGGCTCGGCCCACACCACGCCTGACGTCACCCAGCCCTGCCCCCCGGAGATCGATTTTTAAAAAAAATTACTATTTTTGCAGGGTAGGCGGGGGCCGTAGGGAAGGGGCTGGGGGGGCGTATACGGCCCCAGGGCCGCCAGTTGGACAGCCCTGATCTATATAAATAAAAATGTAATGTTCGTTAGTGGGATTAACATAACTCAAAAACCACTGGGCGAATTGACACCAAATTTGGACACAATACACCTATCAGGCCAGAAAGTGACCATCACTCCTGAAAACACTAAAAAATATAACAAAAGAGACTTTAAAAAATGCAATGCATGCGCAAAACCACATATATACACATATACACAAATACACACACATATACTGTATATACACACATACACACACACACACAACACATATACACAGGCTGGCCCACAGTAACACGTGGCAGGGGACAGCTAGTTTAAAATATTTTAGAGAAAGAAATTAAGGAAAATATTTGGCATGGGTTGTTGTAGGTTTTTCAGGCTGTGGCCATGTTCTAGAACAGTGCTGTCCAACCTCTAACCGGCCAAGGGCCGGACTTGAGGTCACTGATGACCTGGGGGGCCGTTCGGCCCCGCCCCAGGCCTTGCCCCCAGCCCCGCCCCCAGCCCCCTCCTAAACTGTCATTCTCCCTCCTCCTCCTCTTTCTCCGGTGCCGCGGGCGCATGGGACACCAGCGGCGCCGGGAAGGAGGAGGAGGCCCACCTCCTCGCACCCTCTTGCTCTTCCCGGCGCAGCCAATGTCCCGTGCGCTGCGGCGGGGGAAAAGAGGCGGGGGAAAAGAGGCGGGGGAAAAGAGGCGGGGGAAAAGAGGCGGGGGAAAAGAGGAGGAGGAGGAGTGGGAGTTATCCCTCCACCTCCACCTCCTCCTCTTTCCACCGCTGCGGAGGATGAGGAAAGGGAGGGAGGATGAGGAGGGAGAACTCTCCCTCCTCCTCCTCTTTTTCCCGCCTGCGCCCTTGCCCGGATCCTGGGCGCCGGCGCGCACGGGCGGAAAGAGGGACAAGGAGAAGGCAATCAGCTGACTGCCTTCTCCTTTGTCCCTCTTTCCCCGCGCGCCCGCACCCGGATCCCGGGCGCCCGCGTGGGGGAATAGAGGAGGAGGAGGAGGGAGAGTTCTCCCTCCTCCTCCTCTTCCTCTTTCCCGGGCGTCGCTGCCTTCCCCTGCACCGCAGCGCCGGTGGAAGAGGAGGAGGAGGGGGAGAACTCTCCCTCCTCCTCCTCTTTCCCGGGCGCCGCGGCGCACGGAACAGCAGCGGCACCCGGGAAGCGGAGGAAGAGGAGGGAGGAGAACTCTCCCTCCTCCTCCTCCTCCTCTTTCCCCTGCCCACGCCTTTGCCTGGATCCCGGGTGCCGGGCGCGGGGAAAGAGGGACGAAGGAGAAGGCTGTCAGCTGACGGCCTTCTCCTTCGTCCTCATCTTTCCCGCCGCGCCCTTGCCCCCGATCCCGCGCGCCGGCGGGGGGAGGAAGGAGGGGGTGAAGGAGGAAGAAGGCAGCCAGCTGACTTCCTCCTCCTTCGCCCCTCCTCCTCCCCCGCGGACGCACCGCGGCTCCAATCGCGATCCGCGGTGCAGGGAGGGGAAGGAGGAAGGGCGAAGGAGGAGGAGCCAGCTCACTTCCTCCTCCCTGCCCTGCCTCCCCCTCCCCCCCCCGGCCGTGATTTAAAAAAAAAATTTAGAATTTTTTTAAAAAAAATAAAAATGGCGGCCGGGGGCATAGCGGGAGCCATGTCCAACAGGCTGGGGGGCCGTGTATGGCCCCCGGGCCGCCAGTTGGGCAGCCCTTTTCTAGAACCGGTGAGCAATTATTTTTTCCAAGGGGCCACACGAGAGCCAAAAAGTATTAAGGAGGGCCGCACCTAAAGGCTGAACTGCATTCTAATCTACATTATTTATTTATTTATTTATTATATTTACTATATATTACCCATCATTAATATTAACATATTAATATATCAAGAAATATTCATATATTATTAGTATTAATTTCTTAATTATTATAGTATATCCTGTATATATAGACAATATAATATATTGAAATTATTATATTATATTATTTATTATAGTATTATTATAAAATAATAATAAAATAATAATAAAAACCACTAAAATAAAATCAAATCAAATTCAGGAAGACAAGGTGTGAACCAAGATGGAGGCTGACACCCTCAAGAGAGGAAGGATCCCAAGATCGAATGGCCCAATGGTCCCAGCTCAGAGGATGGCAAAGCGGATCCAGCCACTGACACAGCATAGGAGAGCAGAGCAGTAGGCGATCGGAGGCTACAGGCCTCCGCCGGCTCTCGCCCCCAGCCGTTCCCCAGCTAATCGCCCTGCTATGGAGTGCCTGCCATCCCTGGAGGAGATCCGGGCCTGCAGGGGGAGCAGTCAGTGATCTGAGGCAGCTGATCAAGTCTTCCGGGTCGCCAGGGCGATCAGCCCCCACAAGTCGCAGAGCACTCCCGCTGCAGGCCCAGATCGCCTCCAGGGAAGGCAGGCACTCCAAAGCCTCCGCTCCTCCGGCCTCTCTGCCAACACAGGCCCCACAGAGCCCGCAATGGGATGGTGGCAGCGGCACCGCTTCCTCTTGACACCCTTCTCCCCGGACCGGACAGAATCGGCTGCCGGGCCGCATCCGGCCCACGGGCCGTAGGTTGCCCACCCCTGCTTTAGAGGCTGCTAATTCCATATCTGTCTACATGGTTTTTATCATGTTTAAATTACTGCTGTGATTATGTTGTTTTACCTTTGTGAACCATCCTGAGCCTTTCGGGAAGGATGATGTATAAATCGAAATAATACTTCAAGTCCCATAATCCATGGTCCATCCTCCTCCAAATTGCACCAGGATGTAAAGTGGGTCATGGGGGCTCTGTGTGCCAAGTCTGGTCTTGATCAGTCATTGGATGATGTTTGGGAAGTGAATTGGGTGAAGGTACTGCAAATCCCATCATTCGTGGCCCATCCTGCCCTAAACCACACCAGGTTGTGAAGTGGGCCATTGGGCCCCTGTGTACCAAGTTTGGTCCTGATCCGTCATTGCTGTGGGCCACAGTGACTGACTGCCTGAGGCCTTTCCTTTTCCCTCTGCATCACCTTAGAATGTTGGAATATAGATGGCCAATCAGAGTCCTTTATGCAAATTCTCCCTCAGTGGCAAGCAATCGCCTCTGTCTGGTGCCTTAGAATGTTGAAGTGCTGAGCCTGGCCAATCAGTGTCCTTTATGCAAATTCTCCCTCAGTGGCAAGCAATCGCCTCTGTCTGGTGCCTTAGAATGTTGAAGTGCTGAGCCTGGCCAATCGGTGTCCTTTATACAAATTCTCCCTCAGTGGCAAGCAATCGCCTCTGTCTGGTGCCTTAGAATGTTGAAGTGCTGAGCCTGGCCAATCAGTGTCCTTTATGCAAATTCTCCCTCAGTGGCAAGCAATCGCCTCTGTCTGGTGCCTTAGAATGTTGAAGTGCTGAGCCTGGCCAATCAGAGTCCTTTATGCAAATAATCCCACAGTGGGAGCCAATCAGAAAGCTGCCACATATTCCTCCGCACCTCCGCACACATACACACATACAAACATTGACTTTTATTACATATACAGATACAGATAGATAGATTTTTTAAAACCGACAAAACAGTTGAGTCCGCTAAAAGCGAACTGCAAAGTAGCGAGGGAACACTGTATAGTCAGTGGGAGGGGCCAAATGCCTCAGTTCCTTTTGTCCGCCGCAGCCGCAGTAGTTGAGAAACCTCTCAATGGTCTGATATGTGCAGAATAGTTGGGCACAGTGTCCATTGTTTCCGACAACTTCTTTGCTCGCAGTGGTGCGGTTTGTTTTCTTTCTCGGTGTGTTTTTTTTTTTTGTTCTTCAGCAACATTTTATATGTCACAACTTCAGGCTTGGGAGAATTAGATTTTTATTAGTACATTTTCAGGCTCACAGTACATGATTGGATGGCAGAGAGGGAGGATTCGTCACTGCCGCCACCTTCCTATAACTGATAGCAAAATGGTACAAATAGGTACAGTAATGAAAAATATTTCACGGAAGGCCGTGCAGAACCTTGCTCTATTTATTTCTCTGTTAAAACACGGGGAAACAGTAAACAGAGGTTTGATTGGGTTCACTTCAAGATAGTTGCTCGGGGAAGTTAAATTAGTTCTAAATCTCTCTGCATCATCGTAGTAAAAGTTGCCTGGCCCCCGTTTTTTCCCCCCTCTACGTCTCTGAATAATCAAGGCAAAATATCCCAAACCATCCTTGACATTATCCGCCGAATTCACCCCTCTCCACCCCACAAAAAACTACATTACTCACTTGGCAGTCTTGTTTAAATAAAACGTTGCAATGCTTCCGCAAAATAAATTAGATTTTGTTTTCGTTGCAAACCGTGGCCTCACCTCGCAGTGTGTACTGTAAACAGTGTTGAAAGAAATTGTCATCACTGAGCCGCCTGCTGCCTTCCAGATGTTTTAGATTCCAGCACTCACGATCCAGTGCAGCCAGTGGTTAGGAAGGTTGGGAAGTATAGTTCAGGCACAAATCCTGGAGTCCTACAGTGGTTCTCAACCTCTGGATCCCCAGATGTTTTGGCCTTCAATTTATTTATTTATTTATATACAGCATTTATATTCCACACTTCTCACCCCGAAGATCACCCTTCTTAGGCCTGATCACAGAACATATACTAGGCAAATATTCAGTGCCGTTAGACCAGTGGTTCCCAACCTTTTTTTTGATCAGGGCCCAATTGACCAGGGACCACTTGACCAGGAACCACTTTACTGGGGACCACTTGACCGGGGACCACTCTGACCAAGACTTACTTGACCAGGGACCACTTTGACCAAGGACCACTTAACCGGGGACCACTTTGACCAGGGACCACTTTGACCATGGCCCACTTGAAGGGGAACCACTTTGACCATGGCCCACTTGACCAGGGCCCACTTTGACCAGGGCCCACTTTGACCAGGGACCACTTTGACCAGGGACCACTTTGACCAGGGCCCACTTGACCAGGGACCACTTTGACCAGGGACCACTTTGACCAGGGACCACTTTGACCATGGCCCACTTGAAGGGGAACCACTTTGACCATGGCCCACTTGACCAGGGCCCACTTTGACCAGGGACCACCATTTGACCAGGACCATGGCCCACCCACTTTGACCAGGGGGCCCACCACCCACTTTGACCAGGGACCACTTTGACCAGGGACCACTTTGACCAGGACCCACCACTTTGAGGGACCACCCACTTGACCAGGACCCACTTTGACCAGGGACCATTTGACCGGTGACCACCACTTTGGCCCACTTGAAGGGGACCACCACCACCCACTTTGACCATTTTGACCATGGACCAGGACCCACTTTGACCATGGCCCACTTTGACCAGGGCCCAGTGACCCACATTGACCAGGGCCCACTTTGACCAGGGACCACTTTGACCAGGGACCACTTTGACCAGGACCCACTTGACCGGGGACCACTTTGACAAGGACCCACTTTGACCGGGGACCATTTTGACCATGGCCCACTTGACCAGGACCCACTTTGACCAGGGACCATTTGACCGGTGACCACTTTGACCATGACCCACTTGACCAGGGACCACTTTGACCAGGGACCACTTTGTCAAGGGACACTTGAAGGGAACCACTTTGAACACGGCCCACTTTGACAAGGGACCACTTGACCGGTGACCACTTTGACCATGGCCCACTTGACCAGGACCCACTTTGACCAGGGACCACTTTGACCAGGAACGACTTGACCGGGGACCACTTTGACCAGGACCCACTTTGACCAGGGCCCACTTTGACCGGGGACCATTTTGACCATGGCCCACTTGACCAGGACCCACTTTGACCAGGGACCATTTGACCAGTGACCACTTTGACCATGACCCACTTGACCAGGGACCACTTTGACCAGGGACCACTTTGTCAAGGGACACTTGAAGGGAACCACTTTGAACACGGCCCACTTTGACAAGGGACCACTTGACCAGTGACCACTTTGACCATGGCCCACTTGACCAGGACCCACTTTGACCAGGGACCACTTTGACCAGGAACGACTTGACCGGGACCACTTTGACCAGGACCCACTTTGACCAGGGCCCACTTTGACCAGGGCCCATTTTGACCAGGGACCACTTTGACCAGGACCCACTTTACTGGGGACCACTTGACCAGTGACCACTTTGACCATGACCCACTTGACCAGGGACCACTTTGACCAGGGACCACTTTGTCAAGGGACACTTGAAGGGAACCACTTTGAACACGGCCCACTTTGACAAGGGACCACTTGACCGGTGACCACTTTGACCATGGCCCACTTGACCAGGACCCACTTTGACCAGGGACCACTTTGACCAGGAACGACTTGACCGGGGACCACTTTGACCAGGACCCACTTTGACCAGGGCCCACTTTGACCGGGGACCATTTTGACCATGGCCCACTTGACCAGGACCCACTTTGACCAGGGACCACTTGACCAGGGACCACTTGACCAGGGCCCTCTTTGACCAGGGACCACTTGACCGGGGACCACTTTGACCATGGCCCACTTGACCAGGACCCACTTTGACCAGGGACCACTTTGACCAGGAACGACTTGACCGGGACCACCTTGACCCGGCCCCACTTTGACCAGGGCCCACTTTGACCGGGGACCATTTTGACCATGGCCCACTTGACCAGGACCCACTTTGACCAGGGACCATTTGACCAGTGACCACTTTGACCATGACCCACTTTGGGACCACTTTGACCAGACCAGGGACCACTTTGTCAAGGGACACTTGAAGGGAACCACTTTGAACACGGCCCACTTTGACAAGGGACCACTTGACCAGTGACCACTTTGACCATGGCCCACTTGACCAGGACCCACTTTGACCAGGGACCACTTTGACCAGGAACGACTTGACCGGGGACCACTTTGACCAGGACCCACTTTGACCAGGGCCCACTTTGACCGGGGACCATTTTGACCATGGCCCACTTTGACCAGGACCCACTTTGACCAGGGACCACTTGACCAGGGCGCACTTTGACCAGGGCCCTCTTTGACCAGGGACCACTTGACCGGGGACCACTTTGACCATGGCCCACTTTGACCAGGGCCCACTTTGACCGGGGACCATTTTGACCAGGGACCACTTGACCAGGAACCACTCTCCAACATTAGTACCGAAAGGGGTGGGGCTGATTGGCTATGTGAAAAGGAGTGGAAATAAATAAAATAAATAATGAGGAAGGAGGATCGCGGACTGGATTGTTGTTCTCGCGGCCCACTGCTGGGTTGCGGCCCACAGGTTGAGAACCACTATGTTAGACAGACGGGACAGACAACAGATCGAGGTACATTTTCCCAACTTCGGCGTTCTGGAGGTTCTGCTTGATTCTGGCCACAGATGGGTGCTGTCGCTCCACCCTCTCTGACACAGACTTCCTCCATTTTTTGATTGCCAGCATTTTCTAGTACTCTACTTCGTTTTTTTTAATGGTGCTGTAAAATACCTCCCTGCTTAAGTGGTGCTTAATTTCTCTACTCAGAGTTCACAGTTGTTTCCAAACTGCTTAGGTGGACAGCGAGGTGGGCTGAAGGTCATTGGCTTTGAACTGCCAATGACGTCCAGATCTGTCACTCCTTCCCACCTGTCACTAAGGAGGCTGTCCAGACTTTGAACCTGTGCTTGGTCGCTGTGTCGGACTGGATGAGGGCTAGCAAATTGAAACTTAATCCAGACAAGGCAGAGGTCCTCCTGGTCAGTCGAAAGGCCGAACAGGGCATAGGGTTACAGCCTGTGTTGGATGGGGTGACACTCCCCCTGAAGATGCAGGTTCGCAGCTTGGGAGTGATCCTGGACTCACCGCTGAGCCTGGAACCTCAAGTCTCGGCGGTGGCCAGGGGAGCTTTTGCACAGTTAAGACTCGTGCGCCAGCTGCGCCCGTACCTTGGGAAGTCTGATCTGGCTCTGGTCACATCCCGAATAGACTACTGCAACACACTCTACGTGGGGCTGCCTTTGAAGACAGTTCGGAAATTACAACTAGTCCAATGGGCGGCAGCTACTATGTAACTGGAGCTACATACAGGGAGCATACCACTCCCCTGTTGTGTCAGCTCCACTGGCTGACATCCACTTCCGAGCTCAATTCAATGTGCTGGTTTTGACCTTTAAAGCTCTATATGGTTCTGGCCCAGCTTACTGTCCGAACGCATCAGCCTCTACGCCCCACCTCGTAATTTAAGATCATCCGGGAAGGCCTGCTCTCGCTCCTGCCAACTTCTCAAATGTGGCTTGGTGGGGACGAGAGAGAGGGCCTCTCGGTGGTGGCTCCCGTCTGTGGAACGCGCCTTCCAAGCGACATACGATCAACACCATCCTCCATCCCTCCAAATGGCCGTTGCGTTGCTACGCGCCTCAGGGCGCGGACTTCGAACCGCTCTTCACTAGGATTGGAGTGCTTTAACTTCAATGTGGTCTTCACGAGAGGTTTCGCATTTCAGCACTTCAGCTTGTGTAGCCTTCCGTTTGTTGCTGCTTACAGCCCAGGAGGACTTGATATTGAAGTGCTGAAATGCGAAACCTCTCATGAAGACCACATTGAAGTTAAAGGACTACAATCCTAGTGAGGAGCGGTTCGAAGTCCGAGCGCCCTGAGGAAGCGTAGCAACGCGAAACGGCCATTTTGGCGTCATCTTTGTACCTCCAGCTGTAGGCGCCTTTCCAGCCGGCGTCTTGCCAGCCAGCTCTTTCCCCATCGGCTCCCACAAGGACTTGGTCTCTGGTTTGCGAGTTAATACAGTGTTTCCCAACCAGTGTGCCGTGGCACCCTAGTGTGCCATGAGCGATCATCAGGCGTGCCGTGGGAAATTGGAACCTCCAATACCCTTTCTTCCCCCTCCTGCCCATACTGCTCTCTGGGTGTAGGTGAACTACAACTTCCAAACTCAAGGTCAATTCCCAAGCAAACCCTTTCAGTACTTTCTGTTGGTAGTGAGAGTTCAATATGCCAAGTTTGGTTCAATTTCATTGTTGCAAGAGTTCTTTGTGTGTTAACTATAAATCCCAGAAACTGTAACTCCCAAATGTCAAGGTCTATTTTCCCCAAACTCCATCTGTGTTCACATTTGGGCATATTGAGTATTCATGCCAAGTTTGGCCGAAACCCAAGGTCAATGTCCACCAAACTCTTATAGTATTTTCTCTTGGTTTTGGGAGTTCTGTGTGGGAAGTTTGTGCCTTTCTGCCATTCCTGCCAGGATATCTATGTTGTGTTCATCGAAACAGGCCCAGGTTTCACACTGAGTGTATGAATACATTTAAAAACATATTAACTATATGTATGACTGTGTTAGAGTGTCATTTTGTGTCATTTTGGTTGGTGGTGTGCCCCAGGATTTTGTAAGTGTAAAAAAATGTGCCGCGGCTCAAAAAAGGTTGGGAAACACTGAGTTAATAGACTCCGAACTTGCTTACGGGTTCATTTGGACAGTTAGTGTGTGTAATGGGTTCCATGCTTCCTTCTTCAACATGTGTTATATGTATATGAGATATAATAGTTTATGATAAATAGTTATGTGATTCTAGATCTACTATTGTGTGATTAATAGACACTTTGAATGTTGTGATGAATTTTAAATATTGCTTATGTCACAATTAATACATTTTGATACTGTTTGCATATAGAGCGTGGTTTATGATTACAGTGTTGCGTCGCATTCCCTTCCAGCCCAGATACAGTTAAAGGTATAGCGTTGTTTTGGTTTAGTGCGTTGACATTGAGCATCCCTTTTGTGTTACGTGTAAATACTTCTTCTCCCCACTGTATGAGGTTTGAAAACCCATACAGACGTTCATACACCAAATTCTTTATCCCCCACTTTTACAGGCCCGTCTCCCCAACCTCCTCCCTGGCGCCCGAGGAGGCCTGTCAGCGCCAGAAAATGCAAGAGCTCCACGACATCTGTGCCACCTTCCGCCAGCACTTGACCAACCTGATCCGAGCCTACGAGGAGCTTCTGCAGTCCAGCAAAGTGGATTATTACGTTGCCGAGGGCTTCCGGGAGCAGCTCAGCCAAAGCGCCAAGCTGTTTGAGAGGCTGGAACAGCAGTGTCTCTATGGTGGGTGGCTTCCCTCAAATTATATCCCTTGAAGGTGGTCTTGAGTCGATTCAGGGCCAACATAGCTTTGCAGTTGCGGGCAGCCGTTCCAGCGAAACCCTTCAAGTTCTGGGGTCATTTTGTTGGCGGGCGGCGAGATATTTTTCATTTGAGCCGGCGTATCCTTCGAAAGATGGAGCGTGTTTTCAATTATCGTATATCAAACCCCCTTGCATTGGAAATAAGTTTCTCCCGTGAATAAACATTAAAATGCCTCTCTGTTCAAATCAGCAGATGGTATCATATATACTAATGAAGTTGCTGACAGTAGAGACAATTCAATATATCTCGGCACAACAGGGTAGCACTGAATCACGAGTTGCGAATAAAATGCAGGGCGAGAGCAGAATGTTGAAGCCGTCAGAGAGTTGGAACGTAGAGCGGCCGTCGGGACCGAGTATCCCTGAATTGAACTTCCCATCATTCCCAACCTTGTGGCTATTCCAGGGGGGGAGTGTCTCATTCGGTATCAGCCACAGATTGAGGTTCCGGGTTTTAGCCTGCCACTTTTGGATTCTCGCTTGCTGAGGTGTTCCTTCGAATATCTCTGTTGATGTTAGGAAGCCGTTTCTCGATTTAAGACGTTGGCATGCTGGCTGATATCCAAACAGAGGATGGGCTGGAGTCCTTTCATTACGGGCTCCTTCTTCCTGGCAGATGTCAGGTGGAGCAATATCGGCTAAATATTAGAACTTCTCCAGTGTTGTATGGTATAGACCAGGGCTGTCCAACTGGCGGCCGGGGGGCCGGATCCGGCCCCGTAGCCTGTTGGACACGGCCCCCACCTATGCCCTCAGCCGCCATTTTTAAATTTTAAAAAATCGATTTTTTAAAAAAATGGCGGCCGGGGAGGGGGGGGGCAGGGAGGAGGAAGAGAGCTGGCTCCTCCTCCTTCACCCTTCCTCCTTCCTCCCTGCACCGCGACTCACGATTGAGCCGCGACGCGTCATGCTGGGGGAGGAGGAGGGGCGAAGGAGGAGGAAGTCAGCTGGCTGCTTTCTTTCTCCTTCGCCCCTCCTCCTTCCCCCGCGCCGGCGCTCGGGATCGGGGCAGAGGGCGCGTGCGGGAAAGAGGGAGAAAGGAGAAGCCAGTCAGCTGACTGGCTTCTCCTCTCTCTTTCCCCACGCGGGGATCCCAGGCGTCGGCGCGCGCGCGGGGACAGAGAGAGGAGAAGCCAGCCAGCTGACTGCCCTCTCCTTGCTCTCTCTTTCCCCGTGCGCGCGGGGACCCTGGGCTCTGGCGCGCGCGCGGGGAAAGAGAGAGAATGGAGAAGGCAGCCAGCTGACTGCCCTCTCCTTTCTCTTTCCCCGTGCGCGCGGGGACCCTGGGCTCTGGCGCGCGGAGAAAGAGAGAATGAGAAGGCAGCCAGCTGACTGCCCTCTCCTTTCTCTCTCTTTCCCCGTCTTGTGAGGGACCCTGGGCTCTGGCGCGCGCCGAGAAGAGAGAGAGAATGGAGAAGGCAGCCAGCTGACTGCCCTCTCCTTTGTCTCTCTTTCCCCGTGCGCGGGGACCCTGGGCTCTGGCGCGCGCGGGGAAAGAGAGAATGGAGAAGGCAGCCAGCTGACTGCCCTCTCCTTTCTCTCTCTTTCCCGTCTTGTGCGGGACCCTGGGCTCTGGCGCGCCGAAAGAAAGAGAATGGAGAAGGCAGCCAGCTGACTGCCCTCTCCTTTCTCTCTCTTTCCCGTGCGAGGACCCTGGGCTCTGGCGCGCGCTGGAAAGAAAGAGAATGGAGAAGGCAGCCAGCTGACTGCCCTCTCCTTTCTCTCTCTTTCCCGTCTTGCGCGGACCCTGGGCTCTGGCGCGCGGAGAAAGAGAGAATGGAGAAGGCAGCCAGCTGACTGCCCTCTCCTTTCTCTCTCTTTCCCCGCGTCTTGGGACCTGGGCTCTGGCGCCGCTGAGAAAGAGAGAATGGAGAAGGCAGCCAGCTGACTGCCCTCTCCTTTCTCTCTTTTCCCGTTGCGGGGACCCTGGCTCTGGCGCGCGCGAAAGAGAGAGAATGGAGAGAGCAGCCAGCTGACTGCCCTCTCCTTTCTCTCTCTTTCCCGTGCGCTTGTATGGGGACCCTGGGCTCTGGCGCGCGCGGAGAAAGAGAGAATGGAGAAGGCAGCCAGCTGACTGCCTCTCCTTTGTCTCTCTTTCCCCGTCTTGCGGGGACCTGGGCTCTGGCGCGCGCGAAAGAGAGAGAATGGAGAAGGCAGCCAGCTGACTGCCCTCTCCTTTCTCTCTCTTTCCCCGTCGTGCGCCTTGGACCCTGGGCTCTGGCGCTTTTTGGAGAAGGCAGCCAGCTGACTGCCCTCTCCTTTCTCTCCCCCTCCTCCTCCTCCTTTTCCCAGCCGCGCTCGGGACCCCGGCTGCGCCGGGACGGGCGGGAGGGTGCGTGGAGGTGGGCCTCCTCCTTCCCGGCGCCACTGGTGTCCCCATGCGCCCGGCCGGAGAAAGAGGGAGGAGGAGGGAGAATGACAGCGTAGGAGGGATGGGGGCGGGGCGCGGGGGCGGGGCTGGGGGAGGGGCCTGGGGCGGGGCCTGGGGCGGGGCCGAACGGGCCCCCCAGGTCATCAGTGACCTGGGGTCCGGCCCTTGGCCGGTTAGAAGTTGGACAGCACTGGTATAGACATCCTGTGATAATGCAGCATATCTCATTAAGAGCCACATCCCTGGTTTTAATGCATTGAGATGTATTCTACACTGGGTATGTATTCAGCAGCAGAGTAGAAGAGTGGAAAGGCAGATGTCTTCACTGTAACTGGTTGTGATTCCCAGGCTGTGCCAGTCAGCTTTCATATGATACTAGCTTGGGGACCCGGCGGTGCCCGGGTTATTTGAGGAAGGCATTGTGTGCCAAGGTTGGTCCTTATCAGATGTTTATGTGGCTCGCAGTGGTCTCAGGAACTTAGTGAAGGTACTGCAAGTCCCATCGGCCATGGTCCATCCTTCCAAACAGCACCAGGGTGTAGAGTGAGTCAAGGGGGCTCTGTGTGCCAATTTTGGTCTGTATTGGTCATTGGGTGAGGGTTGCGTTGTTTTCAGGAAGTGAATGAAGGTACTGCAAGTCCCTTCATCTATGGTCCATCCTCCTTCAAACTGCATCAGAATGTAGAGTGGGTCAAGGGGGCTCTGTGTGCCAAGTTTGGTCTGCATTGGTCATTGGATGAGGGTTGCAGTGGTTTCAATAAGTGAGTGAAGGTACTGCAGATCCCATCATCCATGGACCATCCCCCTTAGAACAGCATCAGGATGTAGAGTGGGTCATGATTATTCTGTGTGCCAAGTTTGGGCCTGGTCTGTGATTTGTAGGGGCTACAGTGTTGTTTGAGAAGTGAATCAGGTGAAGGTACTGCAAATCCCATCATTTGTGGCCCATCCTGCCCTAAACCACACCAGCTTGTGAAGTGGGCCATTGGGCCCCTGTGTGCCAAGTGTGGTCCTGATCTGTCATTGCTGTGGGCCGCAGTGACTGACTGCCTGAGGCCTTTCCCTTTCCCTCTGCGTCACCTTAGAACAGTGTTTCTCAACCTGGGGGTCGGGACCCCCAGGGGGGTCGCGAGAGGGTTTCAGAGGGGTCGCCAAAGACCATCAGAAAACATATATTTATGATGGTCTTAGGAAGCCCTTTGGCAGAGAAGATTGAAGATCTCTCTGCTTGTCCTTCTCTTTCTTTTTGGAAACAGACTGTGAATTCTCCCACCTAAAGCTCCACTCTGCGGTGATTGGCAGGCCTCCCAGGGCTGTTTCTGAGACTCCAAGCAGGGAGGGAGAGCAGGCATGCTTGGCGCATGGCAACATGATGCGCATGTGTGGGTGAGGGGAAAGTGTGTAGGTGGGATGGAGGCTCACGCCAGTTGGTCCCTTCAAGGCATGAGGGTTCTGTGTAGGAAGTTTGAGCCAATTCTATCATTGGTGGGGTGCAAGGGGCTGTTTGATTGTAGGTGAACTATAAATCCCAGCAACTACAACTCCCAAATGTCAAGATCTATTTTCTCCAAACTCCACTAGTGTTCACATTGGGGTATATTGAAGATTAGTGTCAAGTGTGGCCCAGATCCATCATTGTTGAGTCTATAGTGCTCTCAATGTAGGTGAACTACAACTCCCAAACTCAAGGTTAATGCCCACCAAACACTTCCAGTATTTGCTATTGGTCATGGGAGTTTTTGTGCCAAGTTTGGTTCAATGCCATTGTTGGTGAGTTCAGAATGCTTTGATTGTGGGTGAACTATAAATCCCAGCAACTTCCAAATGACAAAATCAACCCCCTCAAAAATACAGTTATGAAGTAGCAATGAAAATAATGGTTAGGGGTCACCACAACATGAGGAACTGTATTAAGGGGTCACAGCATTAGGAAGGTTGAGAAACACTGCCTTAGAATATTGGAATGTAGATGGCCAATCAGAGTCCGTTATGCAAATACTCCTTCAGGTGCAGCCACTCCCCTCTTTCCGGTGCCTTAGCATATTGGATTTCTGAGGCTGGCTAATCAGAGCCCTTTATGCAAATAATCTCACAGTGGCAACCAATTGAAACGCTGCCACATATTCCTCTGCACCTCCTGCCGCAAACACTGACTTTTATTATATACATAGATAGATAGATAGATAGATAGATTAATTATTTCTAGCACCCACTCTTTGCTTGATATTGAAGCGGTGCTTCTTATAAGTCAGAGCACGGTCTGACTCCCAGGTATTTGGGTGTGTTACAGTGCTCCAGTGGGGTTCCTTCCCAGGTCATCCTCAGAGCTCGAGATGCTTGTGTGTTCTTAAAGTGAAAAGCACATGTCTGCATTTTGAATTGATTAGGAATCCACCTAAAATGGTTTTCTCTGTAATAGGCAGTAAGAGCACCTAGAGCTTTGGAGAGCTTCTGTTCCAACAATTTCAAAGCTCTCTGCTTGAGCGGTGATGGCATGATCGCAGGGGCGGTCCTACAAGATAGGCCAAGTAGGCGGCCACCTAGGGCGCCATCTGGGAAGGGGGCGCCATCCTGGCCGCATGGGGCGCCATCCTGGCCCTGCCGATGTTCCTCAGACAGTGCTGCAGATGCCTGCTTTTTGACCCTGGCCTTGTGCGCTCCGACGCCGCTTCTGGGCACACGCAGAGGTTTTCACGCAGGCGCAGTTGCTCTGGAGCTGAAGTTGAGCGCAGGAGCAACTGCACATGCGCGAAAACCTCTGCGCATGCCCAGTAGCTCCCTTGCGCAGAAGCCTATAAGCAAAGCACTCCCTATCGGGCAGGCAGAGAGTGCTTCCCCCTCCCCTTTGTCTCTGCTGCGCGTATGCGGGGAAGGAGAAAAGAATCAGTGAAGGAAGTGTAAGTGAAGGAATGAATGAAGGGCTTTCCTCCTCCTCCTCTGTGACTTTTCTCTCCCTCCTTCCTTTCTTCGGCTCTATTTCTGTCTAGACCTGAGGGCCTGAGGCTATGAGGAGTTGTGGGAGTTGGAGGCCAAAACACTTAGAAGGAGGGAGGGAGGGCCCAAGCGCTGCCTGTATTCAACCTCATTTGAACATTTTGGCTGTTTTTCTATTTACATTTACATTGGGATCCTAATTTTGGACTTATGGGAGACACCTATGAATTATGAGACGGGTGGTAGGCAATATATTCTGATTTTGATGCATTTACATGGCATTTCTTGTTGATTATTATACAGTTCTGCTTAATATTGTCAAACAATATAATACAAATACAATATAACCATAGAATGATGATATATTTTATATTACATGTAATATTACAAACAATATTGCAGTATAGTGGTATTGTACAAAATAGTAATATATAATATTTTATTTTACTTTATTTTGGGTTGAGTTTTATAGGAGTAATGAAAATATTGAGTAGAGGATAATTTTATTTAAATAAATAATGTTATTATTTTATAATAATAATAGAATAGAATGTTACATTATATTATAATGTCAATATATTATAATATAATTATATTGTAATGTAGTATAATATAATTATGATATAATATAGTATGAGTATGGTATAATATATTGTATATACATTGATACAATATAATACTACTAATGGTATTGTGATATTATAATTGTATATTTGTTTTACATGGGGGCAGCAAAATAATGTTCGCCTACCATTTAAAATTACCTTAGACCGCCCCTGCATGATCGTCAGCATAGATGGAAGTCTTTGTCTCTTCTGACAGTGGCTGATCATTTGTGTAAAGGTTTAACATAAATGGAGCAAGCACGCTCCCCTGGGGCAGGCTGTTCTTCTGTTTTCACCACCAACCTTGTAGCTGATGGGCTTTGTATTCCGACAACACTTAAAGGGTGAGGCATTGCCCAAACCTGTTTTGTAGAGGGCTGTGTTTGTGGGGCATGGGTTGTAGGTCTTTAGTATTCATCTCAGAAAAAATGTTTTATTGTTAATATTTTTCAAACCAAATGACTTGATTGGTGGGGAGTATCATCTTAGTGTTGTTTTGAAAACCCTTTAATAATAATAATAATAATAATAATAATAATAATAATTTTATACCCCGCCACCATCTCCCCAAGGGGACTCGGGGAAGCTTACATGAGGCCAAGCCCAATGACACACCATAAACCCTTTCTCCCCTTTTCATTTGCAGGAGAGGCAATAGAGGGTGAAATGACTGAACTTGGTGGCCTGGTTGAAAGGTAAATACAGTGTTCGTGTTTGCTTGTACATATTTTCCCCTGGGGCCCCACTAGATTTGCAGAATTTTAGCGTTTTTTGTGTTTACAAATTACATCCCAATGAGTACCTACCGTCCAGCTGGATAATGGAATATCTCCGATGTTCCTCGGTTCTCCTTCATTGGATCTCCTTCTCTCCCTCCACCCCAATAGATTATCTGACTTTGAGATGTCACGGAAACCATCTTGTCTAGAGCCATCCACGCATAAAGATGAAGAAGCAGCAGCAGCTCAAGTTGAGGGGGAAAACGTGACCGTTGCACCCAGCCCTTCTCACTCAAGTAAGATACTACGTAGTGAGGGTGGTTTGCTTGCATCGGTAGCGAGCTGGACTTGGTCAACTTTAGATTCGGTTTGGTTATTTGGAGTGCTGATTCAGAACATTGCATTGCTTAGATCAGTGTTTCCCAACCTTTTTTGAGCCGCGGCATACCTTTAACATTTAAAAAATCTGGGGGCATTCACCAACCAAAATGACACAAAATGACACTCTAACACAGTAATACATATAGTTAATATGTTTCTAAATGTCTTTATACACTCAGTGTGAAACCTGGGCCTGTTTTGATGAACATAACATAGATATCCTGGCAGGAATGGCAGAAAGACACACACGAACGTCTTGCTCAACAGCTGTTAGTCTCTCTCTGTGTTTAGTTTTTATCGCTCAGGGAAAACGTACCCAGTCCTCAGGGAAGCCAGCTGGAAAGAGAGCAGTCAGACGGAAGCACACTCTGAGGCAGAGAGTTCCACTGCTGAACAGCTCTCACAGTCAGGAAGTTCTTCCTAATGTTCACCCTCCTACACAGACATGCTTCCTTGTGATGTTTGCTTTTCTGCCTGCGCTGTTGTGCTCTCTCTCTCTCTCTCTCTCTCTCTCTCTGTCTATATATATATATATATATATATATATATATATATATATATATATATATATATAAAATGTTCATTTGTGGGATTAACACAACTCAAAAACCACTGAACAAATTGCTGCCAAATTTGGCCACAAAACATACTAATACTAACCCAAGGAGGGACCGTCAGTCAAAAAATTGATTTTGTCATTTGGGAGTTGTAGTTGCTGGGAGTTATAGTTCACCCGCAATCAAAGAGCATTATGAACTCCACCAATGATTGAATGGAATCAAACTTCCCACACAGAATTCCCATAACCAAGAGAAAATGCTATAAGAGTTTGGTGGGCATTGACCTTGAGTTTTGGAGTTGTAGTTCACCTACATCCAGAGAGCACTCTGGACTCAAATAATGATGGATCTGGACCACACTTGGCATGAATACTCAATATGCCCAAATATGAACACACATAGAGTTTGGGGGAAATAGACCTTGACGTTTGAGAGTTGTAGTTCACCTACATCCAGAGAGCACTGTGGACTCAAATAATGATGGGCGGGCCTCTTTCTCATGGGGAGGGGGACACTCCACCCCTTTCCGACCCTCCTTGCGCATCAGGTTCCCCTTCGGGCCTCCACGCCACATGCCGCCTTTCTTTCCCGCGGCCTCCTCTTACCTCAGCAGCCTGTGAAGGAAGCAGCTCCGAGCCAGGCCAAGCGCCCCCTCCCCTCCGGTGCAGAAGCACTGGCTGAGAAGCAGCGGCGTAGATGGATGGGATGAGGCGGACGTGGCGAGCACAAGTGCTGCCTCTGCGGAGCCCGGCCTTGGCTCCGCCTCCTTTTGGGTACCAGACGGCAGGAGCCAATCGCGACGTGATTTTTTATTATTTTATAACATTTTTTTTGCTCCGTGATTCTGCGCCCCCCTCGGCTTGCGCCCCTAGGCCATGGCCTAGCTTGGCCCTATGGGTAATCCGGGCCTGATTGGCTGCCTCTCTCCCGAGGGGGAGGGCGAACCCCCTTCCAGACTCCGTTGTTGCCAGGAGGCGGGATTAGAACGCCGCTCTGGGCAACAACAACCATTCATAAACTGGGAGGCAAAATCCCGCGAAACAGTCTGCGAAAAGCGAACCACGAAGTAGCGAGGGAACACTGTACCGCTTTTTCATAGCACCCTTTCTGTTGCCTTTTGGGAATTGTCACTTTCCCTTTTGTACGCACTTTTTTGTAAATTGTACTTAGTAGGCATGAGAAAAATGAAACGGAAATTAAAAGGATTCGTAAGAGATTCGTATGTAATGGAACTTTTGAGGTTTTACGTATCGCTGCCGCGATCCCGGAAGTAGACTTCCTTTTACGGTCCTTGAGGCCAACAATTTGCGTTATGATCGTAATAAATTCTTAATTATTAATTAATTAATTATTGTACTACGTACTCACTTCTCCCTGTCTTCTCCCCCCTCATTTCCTTCCCGCCTTCATTCAGCTTCTTCTTTTTCCCGCATTTCTATGGGGAACTGGAAGTGACGCTGCTGCTAGGTAGGCAATGCATTCTGGAAAGTGTAGTCCTCCAGGCTTCCCCCCTTCTCTTCCCCGTTGCTCTGCTGCCATGCCCCATCGCAGGGGCCAGCTTCACACACACGCGCGCGCTTCTCCTCCTCTCTCTCCCTGCGCTCTCTCAGATGCTTCTCTTCCCCGTTGCTCTGCCATGCCCCATCGCAGGGGCCAGCTTCAGCCCTCCATGTACGTGTTTTGGACTTCAACTCCCACCATTCCTCACAGCCTCAGGCCTCTTCCTTTTTCCTCTCAGCCTGGGCAAACTTGGGCCCTCGCTCCCTCAGGATCGGGGTGAGAGAGGCAGCGAGGAGTGAGGGGGGGCTCCTCCTCCTTTTCTTATGCTGCTTCCAAGAATAGAAAACCCCCCCTCCCTCCCTTCCTCCTTCCCTCCCTCCTTCCTATTTGGAGAGTCCCATCTAGAATTCAGTGTGGTTTATTCAAGTTTTGGCCTACAACTCCCAGAAATCCCAGCCAATTTACCAGCTGTTAGGATTTCTGGGAGTTGTAGGCCAAAACCATCTGAATGCGCATGCTCTGGCATACGAATTACTAACGAATTTCGTTAGTACTTAAGTTTCATGTCCGAAATTTTTTGGGAAATTTTTGTAAGTCTTTCTTTTACTAATCAAAAAAAAATCCCCCCCCCCATTTGATTTAAGAATCGCCATTTTTGGATTCTAAACCATGCCTAGTACTTAGCTACTTCTGAATTCTGTGTGTTGCTGGGTGAAAAGGTGTCCGCAGTTAGAGTGCAACACCACCCAGGGCTTCATCTCTGCGTTTGCTTGTTTCAACCGCCTCTTGGGTGTTTTTTTCCTACTTCTTCAAAGGCTGAAACCAAGGCCTGACAACAGATGATTAAATTACTGTGGTTTCCAGCTTTATAAAAGCCGGGGTTGTGTTTCCTTGGGATGAGAGCACACTACATAATTGATAGGGGGAGTGTGGGCCGACCTGGAAATGTACACCCAGCGCAATCGATGCTCTCCGGGCCCTCTGCTTCGAGGATGAGTTGAAAGCAGGCGCCGTCGGAGAAAGACTGGGCGAAACAGCGCAATAAAGTGGGTTCTTCCTCTTTGCTTTCGAAACGGGTAAAGAATAGATGGGTTGGTGACCAGGGAGGAAAATGGACCGACGGAGGAGGGAAACCCGTTTCTCTACACGCCAATCCGTCAAAGGTATTTTGTTGAATCTGGAAGGATCATAAGGCTTCCGTAGCATGATTGGTTTGAAGGGGTTAATGAGCTTAAATAATGCCAATTGCCGAAATATTAAGTTTGAAATGAAAATGCCTCTTTGCACAAGGTGAGCAGAAAGGACGAAGGCAAAGGGGAAGACCGTGTTTTCCAGATAAGGAAGGTGTTACGATTTCTCGGCATTACTTCGCAAACGAAGCCTCAACCCATGCTTTTTACAAGCAGCTAAAGTGCATGATGATGACTAAAAAAGGCCAATCTGAGATAGGCAAGTTCGGTTGCAGAAAGCACAGCAGAAAGTCTCCTTGGGTGATGCTGTTTCCAAGTTGCGGTTCTTCCTGCGTTGTCGTTTCTCTTCGAGACCCATTCGGCGTGTCTTCTCGAAAGAGGCCGCAGCATTGTGGATAGTGCGTCTCCATGCCTCCCGATGTGAGGCCAGGGTGGACCATTGTTGGTGATCAATCTGGCTGAGCCTGAGATGTTGTTTCAGGGAGTCCTTATATCTCTTTTTGGGGGCGCCTCTCTTGCGCTGGCCGGTGGCGAGTTCACCGTAGAGTAGTGTCTTTCGGAGGCGGTGGTCCTCCATCCTAGAGACGTGCCATCCTAGAGCAGCTGTGTTCTCAATAGCATGGCGTCAATGCTGGTGATCCCTGCTTGCTCAAGGACAGCAACATTAGTCACATAGTCGGTCCAGTGTATATTTAGGATTGTGCAAAGACAGTGCTGATGAAAGCATTCAAGGAGTCATAGGTGTTGGCGATAGGTGACCCATGTTTCAGACATATAGAGGAGAATAGACAGTACGATAGCTCTGTACACACTGAGTTTGGTGCTTTGCCTCAGGTGCTTGTTGCTCCAGACTATTTTGTGAAGCCTTCCAAATGCACTCTATGCCTTTGATAATCTGTGATCTATCTCTTTGTCAATCTTGGCGTCTGAACTGCTGAACGGACGTAAGCACAGATTTGCCTATGCTGACATGAGGATGATGGTGTTCTTCCTGTGGTGCAGGCTGGTAGAGGACTTCCGTTTTCTTCAGGCTGACTTCCAGCCCAAACAGCTCTGCAGCTGTTGCAAAGCAGGATATAAGGCGCTGCAGGGCTGCTTCTGAATGGGCGACAAGGGCAGCATCGTCAGCAAAAAGCAGCTCACGGACTAGATAGTTTAGAGTCTTAGTGCGAGCCGTCGACTGCTTAAGTTGAACAAGCTGCCATCAGTACGATGGCATATATATATATATATATATATATATATATATATATATATATATATATGACTTCTTCGAGGTCTGCCGTAGGCCTTTGGAGCATCATGCTGAAGAAGATTGTAAATAGGTGCAAGAACACAACCTTGTTTCACTCCATTAGTTATGAGAAAGGGCTCCGAGAGAGCATCGCCGTATCTCACTTGACCGCGCTGGCCCTCATGTAACAGGATAGTCATTTTGAGGAATTTGGGGGGACATTCTAGTCGTTCCAGGATCTGCCACAGACCTTTTCTGCTCACAGTGTCGAAGGCTTTGGTGAGGTCGACAAATGTGACACAGAGTCCTTTGTTCTGCTCTCTACATTTCTCTTGCAGTTGTCTTAACGGCAAAACCCATATCTGTGGGGCTCCTATTAGCTCTGAAGCCGCATTGGCTTTCTGGGAGAAGGTCTTCTGCAATCGCAGGAACTAATCTGTTCAGGAGTCTCCTTGCAAGGATTTTTCCAGCAATGGAGAGCAGTGTTATACCTCGATAGTTTGAGCAATCGGATTTTGTTCCTTTTTTCTTATGCAGGGTGATGAGAACTGCATCTTGGAGATCTGATGGCAGTTCACCTTTTTCCCAGCAGCTCACAAGGAGCTCGTGGAATTTAGCATGGAGTACATGACCTCCCCGTTTCCAAGCTTCAGGTGGCATTCCATCAATCCTGGCTGCCTTTCCTTTTTTCATCTGCTCTGAATCCGCATTGGCTTTCAGGGAGAAGTTCTCCTGCAATCGCAGGAACTAATCTGTTCAGGAGTATCCTTGCAAGTTTTGTTCCAGCAGTGGAGAGCAGAGTTATACCTCAATAGTTTGAGCAATCGGATTTTTCCCCCTTTTTTCTTATACAGGGTGATGAAGGGGTTAATAAGCTTAAATAATTGCTGAAATATTAAGTTTGAAATGAAAATGCCTCTTTGCAAAAGGTGAGCAGAAAGGACGAAGGCAAAGGGGAAGACTGTGTGTTCCAGATACGGAGGATGTTGCGATTTCGGTGATCTGACAATTTAATCCTTATCGAGAAACAAATAATAGATTGCTTATCTATGCTGGCGCCGCATATGAGAGCATGTGCAGAACTAATTAGGTGAAAGTGTCAAGATGAACTGAGAAAAGTATGTTTTTAAAAATGTGATTGGATGAAGAGATGTGAGGAGAAAGGTTATGCCTTGCCTAGTGAAAAAATGTATAAAAGATAACAGGAAGAATGCAGTGACATGGGACAGTTCTTTGTTTCGAGACACTTCCTTGTTTTCAGCTGCATCCGTCCCTGCATGGCTATCGCCCTCTGAGGCCTTGGCAACCTGACCCCCCTGGATAAACCACACAGCAGCTGAGGTACAATGGGTTTTATTGTGATTAGATAGGTATAGGAAAGAGGTTAAAGGCAATCTTTATAGTGACTCCAACTAGCAGCAAAACAGGATTCAGCAGGGGTGTGAGTGCTCCACAGCAATAGGAGCACTTAGCAGGAAAACGGGAACACAAGCCGGATGCAAAGAGTCTCTTAGAATCCCAGCCGGATCAACACAGGCAGGGACAAGCTGCTTGGAAGGCGAAGAGTTCAAAAGGAAAAAGAGTCTTTCAGGATCAATCACTGGGTCTCGACGACGAACAGGAACAAGGCAATACAGGAACAAGTCAGCCTGAAGCAGGCTGGCTGGCAAGGCTTGATGGAAAGCCCGACTGGCCTAACCCGCAAGATCTTCCTCCAAGTGCGTTGTTGGTACAAGACACTGGCATGGGGGTTCACAAGGCAGTTATAGTGTTCCTGGGTTGCGTCGCACGTCAAAAGCTAAGATTGATGATCTCTTGTATGTTTTGTGAACTCAGTAGTCTTGGAATGTGGTGCTCATTAGCGAAGAACATCTGGCCGAAAGGGAGGCAAGCTCTCTGCCCACTTGCTCTATCAGGGAGGCGAGGTGGTATGGCCTTGAGAGGCCCTTGTTATGCTCCCATCCCCTGCCTTCTCATGGGAAAGGCAGGGAGGCCCTGGACAGGGCTTGGGAGCGAAGCAAGTTGGCTTGGAAAGTACTTTCTGATTCCCCTGGCTGGAACTCTGTTCAAGCAAAAGTGATGCCTGAGGCCGTTGAGGTGTGACAATGGCCATGCTTGAAAATAAAAGGTTTTTCCAGTTCACCTGGAACAGGGGTGGGCAATTATTTTTTCCAAGGGGTCACACGAGAGCCAAAAAATATTATGGAGGACCGCACCTAAAGGCTTAACTACATTATAATCTACATTATTTATTTATTTATTTACTATATTTACTGTATGTTACATATCATTAATATTAACATATTAATATATCAAGAAATATTCATATATAATTAGTATTGGGGAGATGGGGGCGGGGTATAAAGAAAGTTTATTATTATTATTATTATTTCTGCTGCGGACTGCGCCGGGAATGTGGCCCAGCTGGCTGGGTGTCAGCTGCATAAGATCTCTACTGAGCAGAAGGTCATGAGTTTGAGGCCTGCCCAGGTCGAGATGGGCTCTCAACCTACTGTGTAGCCTGTTGTCGACCTTTGCAACCCAAAAGACAGCTGCATCTGTCAAGTAGGAAATTAAGGTACCACTTAGTGGGGCGGCTAAATTTAACTGATTTACGAGGCCATAAAAAAAAGCTCCAGGAAACACACTGAGGAATGAAGGAGTGCGACAGCTCCCCCTGGTGGCCAGATGTTAAATTGCCTCTGTCTGTCTTGTATGTTTGGGTGTCTAATTGTAATGTGTACATTATAATTAGTGGGCACCAGAGAGAGCGGTATATTAAGTTGAACTTAATAAATAAATAAATAATCCGCCCTGAGTCCCCTGCAGGGTGAGACGGGCAGAATAGAAACGAAGTAAATAAATAAATAAATAAATAATAGCCATCTCCCTTGATTTTTCCTTAGAGCTCTTAATGGAGCATCTCCAAGAAATCCGAATGCTGAGGCGCCAGCTTGAGGAATCCATCAAAACCAATGACCATTTGAGGAAACAGCTTGAGCAACAAGGGTTAGGTTGCGCGCCAGAGCAAGGTAAAGAGCCAATGTATTTCGTTTGCTTGGTTTTTTTGGAGGCATGTGCGTGTGTGTGTTTGAGAAAAGAGTGTTGGGTACGCCTCCCGAAGAAGCAGAATTGTAGCCCTCCCAATAAGCAGTGATTTGGGCAATGGTAAATCTAGGTAGACCTGAAGGGGATTGGAGATAAACAGCACCGGCAGGATCATGGGCTCCCCAATTTGGCCTCGTAACATCTGCGTAAAAGTTAATTTCCTATAAACCGACTTAGTCCCTTAGCTTTCCTTACTATCAGTGTGGACAATGTCCTTTTGGTAAGATCTAACAAGAGGATGTCTTACTAACTTGATAGAATTCTTTGAGGGTGTAAATAAACACATAGATAAAGGGGACCCAGTCGATATTGTTTACCTTGACTTTCAAAAGGCTTTTGACAAAGTCCCTCACCAAAGGCTCCTAAATAAGCTCTTCAGCCATGGAATCAGGGGACAGGTCTTGTCCTGGATTGGAACCTGGCTAAACTGTAGGAAACAAAGGGTGGTAATAAACGGACACTTCTCTGGGTGGAAAGAGGTGAGAGTGGCGTACCCTAAGGTTCAGTTTTGGGTCCGTTACTTTTTAATTTATTCATTAATGATCTGGATGTAGGAGTGAATTCTGAGGTAGCAAAGTTTGCAGACGACACTAAATTGTTCAGGGTAGTTAAAAATGAAACTGATTGTAAAGAGCTCCAGAAAGATCTCTCGAAATTGAGTGAATGGGCAACAAAGTGGCAAATGCATTTTAACCTAAACAAGTGTAAAGTCATGCACATCGGGGCAAAGAACCCCAACTACACCTACAATTGATGGGGTCAAAGCTTTCCGAGACAAACCAGGAAAGGATCTTGGGGTCTTGGTGGACAGCTCAATGAAGATGTCAACCCAGTGCGCAGCAGCAGTGAAAAAAGCAAATTCTATGCTAGGCATGATCAGGAAGGGAATCGAAAATAGGTCGTCAAATGTTGTATTGTCTCTCTACAAATCTATGGTGAGGCCACATCTGGAGTACTGTGTACAATTCTGGTCACCGCACCTCAAAAAGGATATAACGGAACTGGAAAAGGTACAAAGAAGGGCAACAAATATGATCCAAGGGATGGAGCAGCTCCCTTATGAAACCAGGTTGCAACGTCTTGGTCTTTTTTAGCCTTGAAAGACGGCGTTTAAGAGGTGACTTGATCGAAGTGTATAAAATCATGCATGGGATAGAAAAGGTGAATAAAGAAAATATTTTCTCTGTCACACAACACTAGGACTAGAGGGCACTCCCTGAAGCTCCAAGGTAGGAAAGTTAGGACTAATAAAGGGAAATATTTCTTCACCCAGAGGGTCATTGGGTTATGGAACTCACTTCCAGAGGAGGTTGTGACAGCGGTCAGCCTGGACAGCTTCAAGGCAGGATTAGACAGATTCATGGATACCAAGGGAATCAGTAGCTACTGAAAAGGACATCCAAGTGCCACCTCTGTGTTGATGGAGGCAGGCAGGATTTCCCCGGGTACTGGTTGTGGGGGTTGGGAGCAGGTGAGGGGTTTTGCCCTCCTTTCTGCTAGAGATCCCGGTGTACAACTAGTGGGCCACTGTGTGACACAGAATGCTGGACTAGATGGGCTGAGGCCCGATTCAGCATGGCTCTTCTTATGTTCTTATGTTCTTATGTTCTAGTTTTTGTTCTAGACCACTGGTGCCTAATCCTTGGTCCTCCATGCGTTTGGGACTCCCAACTCCGAGCTTGTCCAATGCTCAGGGATTCTGAGAGCTGAAGCCAAAACACTTGAACATCTCCATGAACATATGGAGACCACGTTTTGAAAACCACTAGTCAAGGAAAGGTGTGACCTTGTTAGAAGTCAGCCCTTTGAAAAATGATGTTCACAAGCATTCGTGTAATGGCACACAGGTAACTCAGTTGTTAGTCCCCATGTAAGCCGCTCCGAGTCCCCTCTGGGTAGATGGATGCGGGTTAGAAATAAAGATTATTATTATTATTATTATTATTATTATTAAACTGATAAGCCGTGTCTTTGAACTGCCAGGGACAAAGGCATGCCACTGCACAAAAAACATACTATGTTCCAGGACCTCCCGCAACATGTAGGGATGCGATATTTATTTTAATATTTATACATTATTTTAGTAGTTATACACTATTTTAAGTCTTTATAAACTTAAAATAAAGTGAAGGAGAGGACGGAAAGGCCCTTCAAGGCTGGAGGGAGGGAGGACGGAGGAGGGAAAGCGCCTCAGAAAGCGGTGGCGGCAAAAATCCACGAAACAGCAAAAATACCGCAATATATATTTTAAATTAATTTTTTTTGAAAACCGCGAAACAGCGAGTTTGCTAGAAGCAAACCGCGAAGTAGCGAGGGAACACTGTACTTAGCTAGCAGAGTTTTGAAATGTTTCTTTGAAGTTGAAATTGCAGTTGCCCAAAACATATACTCTCCCTTGAAACCTCTTAGTTTAAAATATGCACTCGGAGACAAAATACAAAGTCTTCTTTGAGAAATACCAGATCTTGTTTACTCACAAACATCTAGTTGTTATTTCCCACATGAAGGACAAAAGGTTAGGCATCATTGTTCTAGACCAGGGGTGGGCAATTACCGGCCCTCCAGGTGTTTTGAACTTCAACTCCCAGAAATCCTAGCCAGTTTACCAGCTGCTAGGATTTCTGGGAGTTGAAGTCCAAAACACTTGGAGGGCTGGTAATTGCCCACCCCTGTTCTAGACCAGGGCTGTCCAACTTCTACTGGACCTGTGGCCGGAATTCTGGTCACTGATGACCTGGGGGCGAAGGGTCTGCCTCTGCCCCCCGCTCGACCTGCCCTGGCTCGCCCCCTCCCCCTCCTCCGCCCTCCCTTAACATAAGGGGGAGGGAGAGAATGGAACACAATGGGGGGCATAAATAAACAATTCCATATATTTAATATT